>CAUYPK010041083.1:0-25514 GCA_963574355.1 Loris lydekkerianus
CCATAGAATAAAAATGTTCTGGCCCATCAGAAGTGCCACACAGGCCTGTAGCTCATAGTGGCTCATGCCTGTAATCCTGACATCTGGGAGGCCAAGGCAGGTGGATTGCTTGAGCTCAGGAGTTTGAGACCAGCCTGAGCAGGAGTTAGACCTTGTCTCTACTAAAAATACAAAAAGTCGGCTGGGTACAGTGGCTCACCCCTATATTCCTAGTACTCTGAGAGGCCAAGGCAGGTGGACTGCTAGAGCTCATGAGTTCAAGACCAGGCTGAGCCAGAGCAAGACCCCATCTCTAAAAATAGCTGGGTGTTATGACAGATGCCTGTAGTCCCAGATACGTGGGAGGCTGAAGCAAGAGAATAGCTTAAGCCTAAGAGTTTGAGGTTGCTGTGAGCTGTAGCATCATGGCACTCTACCAAGGGTGACAGAGTAAGACTCTGTCTCAAAAAAAAAAAAAAAGAGAGAGAAAAGAAAAGAAAAGAAAAGAAAAGAAAAATTAGCTGGGTATTATGGCAGGCATCTGAAGTCCCAGCTACTTGGGAGACTGAGACAGGAGGATCTCTTGAGCCTGAGAGTTTTATGTTGCTGTAAACTATGCCACGTGGCATGCTGTAAAGATGCCACGGCACTTTAGACAGGGCAACAGAGTGAGACTCTGTCTCAAAACAAATATAAATACATTAACTAGTCTTGGCCTCTACTGCCTCAGACAAAGGTGAAAATAACAGTAAATCCCTAGCTTTTATATTTCCTGTGTCTCAAGTATCAGTACCTTAGGGAAATTACTAGGATAATTTTGGTTTATATCTGATTCTCATTTGACATGTCTTAACTTTGGTACCTAATCTCTGTGTAATGTTTGATTCTACTCTTCATTTCTGTATTTAGTTAATCCATACCCTGCGTACTTTAAATCAATTTCATGTGCCTTATAAGAAAAGTATAGGAAGTCTGAGAATGTAATAGAAAAGCACCCAACCCAGTGTCTGGTCTAGGATAGGCACCAAAATGATTTGGCAGTTGAATGAATGAAATGGCACAGCTCATGGAGTCAGGTTACCATGGGGGCCACTTTATCTCTCTGTACCTTTGCTTATCTTTAAAATGGGACTGTTAATGGGGAAAAAACACACTGTAAAATAATTCAAAGAGGTTTACTCTGAGCCAATATAAGTAACTGCGAATCCGGAATATACAACCCCAAGAAGCCTTAAGCAAGTGGTCCTGAGGTGGTCAGATTACAGCTTGGTTTTCTATATTTCAGGGAGGCAGGAATTCATGGGCAAAGACATAAATCAATACATGGAAAGCGCACATTGGTTTGGTTGGAAAAGGCTGGATATCTTGAAGTTGGGAGCTTACAAGTCAAAGGTGGATTTAGAGATGCTTCTTTTTGATTTAGACATTCTTTAATTGGCATTTGGTTGAGAGAGTTAAGCTTTGTCTGAAAATTTGAAGTCAGTAAGAAGGAATGCCTAAGTTAAGATGGGGGGGTTGTTATTTAATATGTGATGTCATGCTAGCAAAAAAATAAAAAGACCTGTTTAAATTGATTTTCTGTATTATAAGGCATGACTTACCCCTTGCCTTGCATGGCCTTATGTCTAATTTATAATTTGGTGGTTTCTTATTGCCACAAAGAGTCTGTTTTGTCAGTCTTGTGATCTTTATTTTAACATTAACATTGGTCAATTGTGTCTAAATGCCAAAAGGTAGAATATATAAAGAAGTATGTCTGAACCTTCATGATCAGGAACTCAGTTTAGGGGTCCCCTTGGCCAATAAGGGGTCCATTCAGTCAGTTGGGGAGTTAGGATTTTAATTTCTTAGGTCAAGGAGAGCCTATTCCCAGAGTGTGTCCGACGCTTTTGCAGGCAGCCCACATCATGCAAAAGGTCAGTGTGCTACTGAGTTACAAGAAGAGGATTTGGAATAAAGCAGAGCTGTATTTGAATGAACCCTATTGTGTCACATTCAGACTTTGAGACCTTAGGCAATTGGAACTTCTTGCACTCAGTTTCCTCTTCTATAAAATGAGAATAATTATGACCACCTTGCAGACTTACCAGGAAAATTAAATGCCATAAAAAATGTAAAAAAGTAGCTCAGCGGTTAGGGCATCAGCCATATACGTAGGAGCTGGTGGGTTTGAATCTAGCCCGGGCCTGCCAAACAATGACAACTGCAACCAAAAAATAGCTGGGCGTTGTGACGGGCACCTGTAGTCCCAGCTGCTTGGGAGGCTGAGGCAAGAGAATCACCTGGGCCCAGAAGTTTGAGTTTGCTGTGAGCTGTGATACCACAGTACTCTACCTGGGGCAACATAGTGGGACTCCGTCTCAAAAAAAAAAAAAAAAATGCAAAGTCAGGTGACGCCCGTAGCTGAGTGGTAAGGGTGCCAGCCACATACGCTGAGGCTAGGGGGTTCAAACCTGGCTGGGCCAGCTAAAACAATAGTGACAACTACAACAACAACAAAAAATAGCTGGGCGTCGTGGTGGGTTGCTGTGAGCTGTGATGCCACAGCACTCTACCAAGGGCAACAGCTTGAGACTCTGTCTCAAAAAAAGGTAAAAGAAATGTAAAGTGGCACACAAAACTTTGATTTGTATTGCTCTAATTCATTGCTTCACAGATATGCTCCAGAGAATTACTATGTAGTAAGAGTCAGAACAACAACAAAAAGAAAAGAGGAGGAAGTGATGCCCCAAAATGTTTTCCAGGGAGGGCCACTGCAGTTCAATGGGAATTTAGCATGAACTTCCTAGACTCCAGGGCAAAGAAAGAACCCAACAGCTGGCTCTCCTCATTTTCATGGTGGAAGAGGTAGCACAGTCCTGCTGCTGGTTAGAGTTAGGCCTCTCCTGGTCCAGGTTTCAAGGAGGGACAGGTAATAGGGTTCTGTGTACTTGGAACACCAGCAGCACATTCATACATTCATTGAACAAATATATCCACCTTCTACCTTATTTTGCACAAATGGACCTGTGTACGTTGCTCCTGCATTTTGGAGATCGTTTTTTGTATGTACGTATATATAGAGATCTGCCTGATTCGGCTATTCATTATACTTATTATTCCATAGCATGGATGTGCCAGGGCTTATTTACCTGTTTTCTTTCTCTGAGTGTTTATTTTGTTATATTACTGCTACAAGCAGTGCTGCAGTGAATATCCTCACATACAAGACTTTGGGCACACTAATATACATTTTTTTTTTTTTTTTTTTTTTTGAGATAGAATCTCACTTTGTCACCATGGATACAGTGTGTGGTGTTACAGCTCACAACAACCTTAAACTCTTGGGCTTAAGAGATCCTCTTGCTTTAGCCTCCCAAGTAGCTTGGACTACAGGTGCCCACCATGAAGCTTGGCTAGTTTTTTTTTTTTTTTTTTTTTCCCCTGTTTTTAGTAGTGATGGGGTCTCCTTCTTGCTCAGGCTGGTCTTGAACTCCTGAGCTCAAGCAGTCCACCCACATTGATCTCCCAGAGTGCTGAGATTATAGGCATGAGTCACCCCAAGGCAGCCTGACATACATTTTAGATGTAAGCCACAAAATAATCCATCAGTGTGAGCTTGTCATCAGTCTTTTACCAAATTTCCTTCCTTCATCTTTGGTGCAGATTACGGACGAAGAACCCTGCTTCAAGAAGCAGAAGAAGCCTTAAGACGCAATTCACGGACAGCCCCCAGCAAAGTTCAGCGCCGAGGATGGCACCAGGTCTGGAAACCAGGGCAGAGTCAAAGCTATAACCCCTGCCTACGCTGAGCCTGGGATTGTTGTAGGAACAGAAAAAGAATCAGAGCATTTATTTTTATTTTTATTTTTTTTGAGACAGAGTGTCACTATGTCAAATGCTGTGGCGTCACAGCTCACAGCAACCTCAAACTCTTGGGCTTAAGCGATTCTCTTGCCTCTGCCTTGCAAGTAGCTGGGACTACAGGCGCCCACCACAATGCCTGGCTATTTTTTGGTTGTAGTTGTCATCGTTGTTTGGCAGGCCTGGGCTGGGTTTGAACCCGCCAGCTCCGGTAACTGGGCTACAGCCGAGCCTGAATCAGGATATTTAAAACCCTAGGTGGGTCTCCCCAGCCACTGCAGTGGAGCCCTTTCAGAAGGTGGCACTGGCCTCTGGAGAATCCGCTCTGCTGCGTGGGTTCTCCCTTCTGGCTGGGGCCATCCCAGCCCTACTCAGGAATGTAAAAAGGTCAGACCCAGGGCTCCATTCTGATAACTCGTTCATACAGCAGTTTTGAATTGAGTGCCAACTATGTGCCAGGCATAGTCTTAGAGTTCAGGGATACAGTGGGTGAATAAGACAGAGCCTGCCCCACAGAACTGAGATGCCAGTTGTGATTGCTGCTTGTGTCAGAAGCTTACATTTCTGAGGACCTATTCTGGGTATCAGGCATGGCTACTAGAGAACTCTTCTTTGCACTCACAGAAGACTTCATAGGTAGATTTCAGCAGCGTCCCTCTTTTTAGGGAGCCGAGGAAGTAGATGCTTAGAAAAGTTCAGTAAGTTTCCCAAGGTTGACAGCTAAGAAGTGGCAGAATTAAGACTCAAACTCTGATTTTTCACCCCAACTTCCGTGATCTTGGTCAGTCTTTGATACTTTACCTTGCAATCACTCACAACTTATCTGGGACTTACCAGGGACCAGTGTGTCTCAACCTGGATTTTTATTGTTGTTGTTTTGAGACAGAGTCTCATTCTGTTGCCCTGGGTAGAGTGCTGTGGTGTCATAGCTCATAGCAACTAAAACTCTTAGGCTCAAGCAGTTATTTTGCCTCAGCCTCCCAAGTAGCTGGGACTACAGGTGCCCACCGCAATGCCTGGCTATTTTTAGAGACGGGGTCTCGCTCTAGCTCAGGCTGGTCTGTAACTCCTGAGCTCAGGCAATCCACCTGCCTTGGCCTCTCAGAGGGCTAGGATTACAGATGTGAGCCACCGTGCCCAGTCCTGACATTTTACACTGTACCAAATGGATGTGTAAATGCTTTCCGGCTGAGCCCACTTTTACCATAACCCTGTAGGTCAGTAAATGTCCTCATTGTGCTACTAAAGAAACTGAGGCTCAGACAGGTAAAGTGACTTCTCAGAGTCACAAAGGTACTAAGGGGAGAGGAAAGGGTGGGATCTGAACCCTGGACCAGCGAGACAAACCAGTGATCTTTGTTTCCTCACCAGGCATTCTCAAGTTTTGATTAAATGGAGAAGGACCCACCAGCCTTATCTTAACAGTTGATGAGCAAGGCCTAAAAGGCACACAGCCTGGAGGCCTCCTTTTGTCCCCAGCAATGAATACTAATTTGTCATTAATGAGGCCTTTCTCCACTTCTCACTTAAGACAGTTCTTCTAGTTGTTTTGAGAACCTTCTATTATTGGGAGTCATATTTTTGTCTTAGACTATGGCTTAATGGCTGACCCCAGAGTCTGTGCAATTTAAAAGACTTGGCCTAAGATTAATTAGCATCGTTCTCCAGCCTCTCCTTGTGGTCCCACACTTCACAGGGCCTAATCATAGCTAATTTCCTGGCTTCCTGATGCCTTGAGGGCTATAATGGTCCTTCTACACTGTGTCAGTCTGGGTCAGTCAGTGCCTAACAACAAAGACACTCAGCTATTTTAAGGAGAAAGGAGCCAATGCCAGGAGACAGATACAAATCCTTAGGGCTGGCTGAGGAGTGGGCTGGGCCTTCAGGTTGGTGCCCAGAAAGCATAGTTGCTTAGCCCTGGCCTGCCTCTGGGACACAGTCAGGAAGGCATGGGGTCCACATCAAGAAGCAAGTAGCTCAGTGGTTAGGGTGCCAGCCACATACTCCAGGGCTGGTGGGTTCGAACCTGGCCTGGGCCTGCTAAACAAAGCAAACAAAATAGCCGAGTATTGCGGTGGGCGCCTGTAGTCACAGCTACTAGGGAGACTGAGGCAAAAGAATTGCTTGAGCCCAAGAGTTTGAGGTTGCTGTGAGCTGTGACACAACAGCACTCTACTGAGGGTGATAGCTTGAGACTCTGTCTCAAAAAAAGAAGCATCCCCTTAGCTGTGAGCCAGGAATCAGGGAGACACTGCCGCACTATTGGCTTCAGAGTGATCCCAGCCTGGGCCTGCTAGAGCAACACTTAGAAGAAAAGTTGACCCCTGCCCCGTAGCCTGGCTAGGTAGTGGGGAACATTGTTAAAGAACCTGTTGCCTCCACAACTGTGCTCAGAATCCGCTAACATCTGTTTCCCATGTGAGGCTGAACCCAAATCACACCTGAGCCTAGGCTGACAGAGAGCCCGGGAAATGCAGTTACTTTCTGGTCTCTGCCACACCTAGTGGTCCCCTAGGAGGAGAGTGAGATGTATGCTGAGTGACCCTGACCTCTGTTCCACACACACATGGCCCTTTGGGGACCACTCCTCAGAGATATTGACAAACCAGGGAGAATTGAGAACTGGAGAGTGGATTAGGATGCTTGTCATAAAAGAAACATCCTTCAACTTAACAGACATTTATTGGCACCTGACAGGGCCCAGGCACTAGATAGGCGGACTGCTCAACTAGGAGGAGGAGGGCTGTTCTAGCAGAGTCCAGAAGTGAATAACTTGTAGTCTATGGGTCAGACTTGCTTCTAGAAAACATTTTTTGGACTCACACAGTTTTTTTTAAAAAAGACTTTTTGCTGACTTGCCAACATTTGAATTCAAAAGATTTTTTGTAGTCCTGCTTCCCTGGAAAAGTGGAAAGATCTGACACTCACATTGGGCCATCTTCTTCCCCTTAGGCAGCCGGCAGCAAGAGCCAAGTCATGGCTGCCCTTTCTGGGACATGAGCCCTCCTGTTTACCTAGAGCTCCTCTGGTGAGGTCAAGTGGTAGCTGCAATTTATTGCCCTGCTTCAGCTGCTGTTGCCTTATCTCTTGCTTCCGTTTCCCACCTGACTCTTTGGGGCATTTGAATTCTCAGCCCCTAGAGAGAAGAAGGGGATGGGCTTTGGACTACTTACTAGCTGTGTGCTCTGGAGCCAAAGTAACCTGTTAAGCTTTTGTTTCTCCATCAACATAACCTCCCAGGGCTGCTTGAGGGGGAATGAGCACAGCAGGGGCTGTCTGCTGCTTCAGGTGGGAATACCTGGCTGCAGGTGACAGACAAGTCCAGAGCAATGGTTTAGAGCACAGACCCTGGAACCCAGCAGCCCACCTTCAAACCTCAGCTCCACCCCTTCTAGTTGCATGGTCTCCCCTTTACTGGTTACTGTGATCTCTTAACCCCTCGGTGCCTGCTTTCTTGCTTGTCAAGTGACTTGATAATATTCCTGCCTCATTGGGGAGTTAATGAGGAGTGAGTGAACTAGTGTTCATAGAGAGATTCAAGCAGGGCCTGGCACAGAAAAAGTCACTGAACAGTATTGACTGTAGATGTAATCAACAGAAGGGCAGATGGTGAGGATGGCTTTGCTTGGAGAGCTCAGGGCTTTCACCCCCGTGTCTTTTCCTCATTCATTCATTCCATGATTACTTATTGAGTACATACTCAGCTTTTTACACTTACGGGTACTGGGGTCAGAGCAGTGAGAGAGACTGGTCAGGCTCTGCTCTCTTGGAGATGGTTTGCGGGGTGGGAAAGCACATGGCCAGAAGCAGGCAAGTAGGTAGAGAGTAGGCAGCGGCATGGGTTAGACGTCTGCAGTCAGAATTGCTTTAGCAAAGGTGTGTTGCAAGGTCACCTCCAAGGGGCCTTGTCTCAGCCAAGACCAAAGTATTAGCTGGAGCCAGTTCCAGGAAGATCTGGGGTGAGAGTGTCCCAGGTGGGGGCGCAGCCAGGGCAGTGGGCAGCGGGCACAAGTTGAGATGTGTGGTGGCTAGTGTGGGAGAGGGCCAGGTGGGGGTCAGGGCTGCAAGGAGGAGGGGCCAATCAGGCAGGGGCTGGAAGATCACAGAAAGAAGTTTGAATTCCAGTCCAAATGTGAGGATTCCCCAGGACAGGACCACGTTTGGGTCTCCGGCTGCTGTGTGCAGCTCTTTTCTCTCTACCCACCTGGAGCAGCCCCCCTCTCCTCTCACCTCCCTTCCCAGTCCCTGAGCTTCTGTTGTCTCTTTCAGTGTTCACCTGACCCATGGAGCCTTCTCCACCGCAGGGTTTTCCACTCCCTCTGTACTGGTTTGTAGAAAGTTTCCAAGAGAGAGAGAGAATCTGAATCTCTCAGCCTCTCTTTGTTACCAGGTCATGGCCTGGAGTGCTGGCTGGTAGCCTGGACCACCCCTTGTCCCATAGGCTGTGACTGGAGGTAGCAGCCACATCATCAGATGCCGTCCTGCCCACCCTAGCACTGCCCCTTTTCCCATAGCTTCTCATCAAGAGGGCTGGAGATGGGAAAGAGACTCTCTGCACCAACTGTATCACTCCTGCTGTCAGGAAGGAGGACTGGAGTGATTTTCTGTGGCCCCAGGAAGTGGAGTTAAGTAGCAAGTTTTTCCATGATAGAAAGTCCACAGAATAGAGAGGAAGGTGATCTTTCCAGCCTGACCCTTTTGGATGTTTCCTCCATTCTTAGAGGTCACCAGGGATAGGCAGAATGGTCAAGGCAGCCAAGCTCCGATGGCCAATGGCCAATCCTCAAAAGCCACCCATCAGGAGAGGGACCACAGCCCCTCCCAGTCTTGGGGTTTCTCCCATAGGGCAGTACCCACCCACAGGGACAGCATGGCCACATGTACTCACATAGAGCATGGCCAGATCGGGGGGGAACATAGTGGTCACAGAGCACAAGGAGCACTTGTGGCTACAACCTTACCTGCAGTCAGCACAGCACCATTTCCTCCTATCTCATGCTCTCTGCTCTCCTTCAGGCCATCATGCTGATTTCTGTGATGTCTCCCCGAAGCTCTCTTGAGCCACGTGTCCCATTTGTACTGACCAAGCCCGATACATTCTCCTTCAGTAAAAGGGATCTCCCTTCTCTGGTCTTGCCCAGCGACAAGGAAGCACTTTTGGGTAGAGCTGCTCAGACAAAGGGGCTGCCTCAGTTCCATAGGCCCAAGGATCCCTTGGCCAGGAGGTCACAGAGCCACCAAACATTGGCTGCTGGCCAAGAGACTGGCAAGCATCACTCATAAAAGCCTTCCTGAGAGGGCAGCGGCTGTGGCTCAAGGAGTAGGGTGCCGGCCCCATATACCACAGGTGGTGGGTTCATAACCCAGCCCTGGCCAAAAACTGCAAAAAACAAAATAAAATAAACCTCACTTGGTGAGGTGAGATTAAAAAGCCTCCTGAGATCTGTGGTTCAGGAGGCTTAGGGAGGCTGGTGGCACCACCTGCGTTGAGCTTCTAGGCTTCTGAGCTTCTGCCTGTGGAAGGGGCTGGTGGTGATATATGGGCTCTTGCTCATACTGTCCTTTTTCTCTCACCCCTCTAGGCCTTAGATCTTTTTGCTGCCATCAGTGGATTAAGATTTATGGCTTCCTCAGCCTTGTAATACTTGGGTGGACAGCGGCCTAATCAACAGAGCTGTCTTTTACCAAAATGCTGTCAGATTTGATGAACGTCATCAGCTCTTAGCATTCAATTGGTAGTGAAGGGATTGGCCTTCCAGCGATTTACTGTGGGGTGGGCTTCCCTTAAAGGTCTCGAAAGAAGGTTCATTGCAATTATTAAGGCAGACACTTTGCTCTCACTCAACAGTCATACCCAGTTTCCTATTATGACCGGGGTAGCTTCAGCACTTTCAGAAAAGCTCACAAGTGAAAATGTGACTGAAGCGTTAGGGTTCCTTTCTTTTGTTACCCTCTTTCTGAGTTCTGAAATCCTTGCATTGAGGGCAATAAATGAAACACCCCGAAAGCAGCAGCCTTTCTAGTGACCTTGCACTACACAGACTGTCAGAGAGTTGAGTGCTGCCATTTATAAGAGATCAGATAAATCCAGGGAAACGTATCTAAGGTTGCCCTTCTCCCTCTTTGTCAGTTTTTGTACAGTTCTCCTACCTCTAGAGGGAGCCATTTGCATATCGCACAACCTGCACAACCATACAGGGCAGCCCCCAGCCTTGCTCTTTTTTTTTTTTTCCTACTTGACAATGAGCTTTAATGCACACCTCTTAGAACACTTTGCTGAGAGGAACAGCAGATACATACAGATAACTGTGGGCATGAACCAGGCTGAGTATGAGCTGGGTATGAAATAAGCTAGCCATGGGCTGGCAAATGGGAGCATGGGTTTGGGGGTGTCAGGACTTTGAAATCCTCTTCAGGTGCATGATTGATGCTGCAAGGGTCTACCCAGGTTTGGATGCTGCAAGTAGGCAGGAAAGAGCAGCCGCTTAGAAACACCCACTCGGGTAAAGCATCATGCCAAGTGGGGAGCCAGCCAGGAGCACAGTCATCATCCTCTGCAAGGGCGTGAAGGTAGGAGGCAGCGTGTGCGCATGGCCTGGGGGCTGGGCTGGAAGCTGCCAGCCCGGGCTCCTCACGAGGAGGTGAACCTCCTCATGTGGGTGGGGGCTGCTCACAAAATCTCCTCCCTGTGGGGGCAGAGGAGCCTCCTTGAGGCTGGGGGCGGGAGAGTAAACCAGATGGAGGAACTATTTATTCCTCTCTCTGGCACCCACTCAGCATTAGAACTCTTTCTGGACCCATATTAACTTTGTCACATGTTGCTTCATAAACACATTCTTCCATTATGTGCACTGTGTGACCTTCTTGAGGGCAGGGCATCGGTTTCAAAATTTTGTGTGTCTCACCATGTTTCCAGAACCTTGTGTGCAGCCAGTGCTCAGTAAGTACTCACAGATGAAGTGCCTTAGTGCCGGCTGCGAATCCATGTCCAGATATCTTGGCAGAGTATGAGCGGGTGTGCTAAGCTGCTGGGAAGACTACAGAAGACAGACAGCCGGGGCCCTCCTTGAAAGCTAGAGTTTTGTTTTTTTTTTTTTTTTTTTTTTCATTGTTTGGGATTCATTGAGGGTACAAAGAATTAGCTTACACTGATTGCATTTGCTAGATAAAGTCCCTCTTATAATTGTGTTCTGCCCCCCAAGAGGTGTGCAATATACCGTGTCTCCTTTTTCCCCCTCCGTTCTCCCTCTCTCTGCTCCCTCATTCTCCTGCCCCCCCCCTTGTATTAGTTCATCTATGCCTTCATATTGGAATTGAATACATTGAATTTTTACATCTCCATTCTTGTGATGTTTTACTAAGAAGAATGTGTTCCACCCCCATCCAGGTTAATACAAAAGATGTAAAGTCTCCATCTTTTTTAATGGCTGAATAGTAAGCCATATTATATTCCATATAACACATCTTGTTAATCTATTCCTGGGTTGGTGGCGTTTAGGCTGTTCCCACATTTTGGCAATTATAGACTGAGCTACAATAAAGAGTCTAGTGCAGAAGTCCTTATAATAAAAGGATTTTTCTTCTTCTGGGTAGATGCCTAGTAATGGGACTGCAGGATCAAATGGGAGGTCTAATTTGAGTTCTTTGAGGATTCTCCGTACTTCCCAAAAGGTTGTATTAGTTTACAGTCCTACCAACAGTGTAAAAGTGTTCCCTTCTCTCCACATCCACGCCAGCACCTGCAGCTTTGAGACTTTGTGATGCGGGCCATTCTCACTGGGGTTAGGTGATGTCTCAGGGTGATTTTGATTTGCATTTCTCTGATGATTAGGGACGATGAGCATTTTTTCATATGTTTGTTAGCCATTCGTCTATCTTCTTTAAAGAAAGTGCTATTCGTGGTGGCGCCTGTAGCTCAGTGGGTAGGGCGCCGGCCACATACACCAAGGCTGGCACGTTAGAACCTGGCCCGGGCCAGTTAAAACAACAGTGACAACTGCAACAACAACAACAACAAAATAGTCGTGCATTGTGGTGGGCACCTGTAGTCCCAGCTACTTGGGAAGCTGAGGGAAGAGAATTGCTTAAGCCCAAGAGTTTGAGGTTGCTGTGAGTTGTGATGCTACAGCACTCTACCCAGGCAAAAGCTTGAGACTCTGTCTCAAAAAAAAAAGTCCCTAATCATCAGAGAAATGCAAATCAAAATCACCCTGAGACATCACCTAACCCCAGTGAGAATGGCCCGCATCACAATTGTGTTTTTCCTCACATTTTTTATTCCTTTTTCTTTCCTTTCTTTCTTTCTTTTTTTTTTTTTTTTTTTTTTTAGAGTCTCACTTGATCACCCTGGTAGAGTGCCTTGGCATCACAGTTCATAGCAACCTCCAACTCCTGGGCTTAGGCGATTCTCTTGCCTCAGCCTCCTGAGTACCTGGGACTACAGGCACCCACAACAACACCCGGCTATTTTTGTTGTTGTTGCAGTTTGGCCAGGGCTGAGTTCGAATCCGCCACCCTCAGTATCTGGGGCTGGCACCTTACCCACTGAGCCACAGGCACCGCCCCACATTTTTTATTCCAATCTGAGGCCAGCCGAGTTGTGTACAACCCAACTCTTGGTCTATTACATTCAGGCATGATCTGGACCAGGAGCTCAAACAATGTGACAGGAGTCATTCTTCATCTCTCAATTCTCTACCCTCTCTGAGCCCCAGTGTGTTACCTGGGCTGCCACCAGAAGCTCCCCACTTCATTTTGTCACCCTGCTACCATGGGAGGAAGCTGGAGCTGCAGCCCAGGGCAGCAAGGCAGGTGGTCAGAAGAAGGACAACAGATGGGGGAAAGGCAAGAGGGGCTCAGACGCAGCAAGGGACACTCAAGCCAGCATCTCAGAGTAATGGATCTCCTTAAGGAGGAACATGTCCCATGGCCCCTTCCTTCTGCACCCCTCCCTCCTCCCTGCTCTCCCAGGGAGACCCTCAGCTGCCTTTTATCAGCCCCTTATGCCCTGTCTCCCAAGATCTTTTCCTTGAATGATCTGTAGCTCATCCCTCCCTCCTTTCTGTGTGTTAGATATTCTCCAGCAATTCTCTAATCCCCCATCTACTCTCTCCAAAGGCCACCATATTTCTTCAATGTGCCTGCTGAGGGCAGTCCAGTATGGTAATTTACAGTAAGAGTTGGTCCACAAACTATAGCCTTGGGCCAAATCCAGACTCAGCCTGTTTTTGTCAATAAAGTGTTATTGAAGCACAGCCATGCTCATGTATTTAGGCATCGTCCAGGACTGCTTTGAAGTTACAGTGGGACAATTGAATGTCCCCGTAAAGACCAAAATATGTACCTTCTGGCCCTTTACAGTAAATGCTGGCCCATCCCTTGTTTAAACTCAGGCCTCTGATTAGGCTTTGTGGTTTTCTAGCTGTTTGGCCTTGGGCACGTGGCTTATACCCTTGTCCCTTGGTTTTCCCTGGGGCTGCGGTAAGAACTAATAGAGCGAATGTACCTAGGGCTTGGAGTGGCACTTGGTTTAGCACCTAGCAGGAAAGCGCTGATGGAGGGGGAGGACATCATGAATTTGGATCAGAAAGCAGACCTGTTCTGAGCTGCTGAGAGTCTGTAGGGAAATTAGGCTCTGACATCATTTTTTTCATCAAGATAATAGCTATGCTTATTTACTAAGCATGTGGGAAACTGACTCTGATGGGGTGAAAGGTGCTAACTATAGGGCATCAGGAGAAATGTATGACCTGTATTACCCTTGAATGTCCTTTAGACGGGTCACAAAGTCCATGCACATGACTTTGTGTCCTCTTCCATCCCTCAGTCACAGGGCCAGGACTAGAATGAAGTAAGCAGGATAGCTAGAGCAGATGTGTGCATCACACCCTGGGTCCTTGGTCACCTTCACCTATTCCTGGCCTTGCTTCCTGAGTCCAGCACAGCCAGCTTTGCCTCCAGGCTCAGAGTGGGTGGCAGCCTCTCCAGTTCACTACCAGATAACACAGTTGGCTTGCGTTTAGGGGCCACATTGAACAAAACAAACACCCAAGAGGAGGTCTGGCCACCTGTGTAGAGCAGATGCCATCTGAGTAGGTGCTGTATGCCAGAGCCCCGTGCTGAGGGCTCAACCTGCATCACTTTGTGCCGTCCTTGTGACACCTCTGCGAGGAAGGTCTCATGAGTGCCATCTTAACAGACATGGAAACTGGTACTCAGGGAGATTAGGTGACTTGTTCAAGGTCACCCAGGGAATAAGTGTCAGAGTTTCAGGAATTGAACCAATCTGCAACTCAGGCCCTTCCCCAGGCATGAGCAACTGTAATATAACTACAAAATGGCGAGCACCCACAGCATGGTACCAGCCGGGGTGAAGGGGAGCTGTGTGCCCCAGAAGCTGCACCATGTGGCTTACAGACTGCTGCTGCTGTGGCCTCTCTAAACCAGGCATTTAGAGGTGGCCACTGAGACGAGTGGATGATGCCACATGGAACCCTGGTTCCTCTGTTTCCACCAGGCTGTGTTTGGTGCTGGCTTTCTTCCTTATTCTCTTAAGATGGCTGCTCTGCTCCAAAACACCCATCTCCATTCCAGTCCAGAAGGATGGAAGGATAAATTACAAATGATCTGTATCACCGAGTTGGTCCTGATTACCAGGACACTAGCATCGTCACAGCTGATTACTTGGCTTTTCCTAGCTGCAAACCCCAGCAATGTCACCATCCCAACAGGGCACACTGCCACCTCAACAGAAGCAGGTAGTGGGCAGAATCTGGGTGGGCAGAGCTCTAGCAGTATCACCACGGCTGGTCAGGGAAGAAGTGGGTATGGAGAAGATTTGGGAGAATGGCATTAAGACTGGGAGAACAGCATGAGCAAAGGCACAGAGGCAAAAGAGTTTAGAGTGTAAGGGAGGGTCAAGACGCTATTACAAATAACATAATTTACATTGGCTTGTGTGAAAAATGAGAAAGTTTCTGGGAGGTTTGCTTGAGGTGTGGCTGGGTCCAGGGAACATAAACCTAGCTGCACCTCAGATCATCAGGCATTGAATTCTCATAAGGAACATACAACCTAGACCCCTCACATATGCAGTTTACAGTAGGGTTTGCAGTCCTATGAGAATCTAATGCCGCCACTTAACTGACAGGAGGCAGAGCTGAGGCAGTGATGCAAATGATGAGGAGCGGCTGTAGATACAGGTGAAGTTTCTCTTGCTTGCCTGCTGCTCACCTCCTTCTCTGTGGCCCAGTCTGGTTCCTAAAGGCCACAGACATGGTCTGCAGCCTGGGGTGTTGGAGACCACAGGGTTTAAGGCACAGATTTGGCTGCCCAAGTCACAGTGGCTTAAGCAGCATGAAAGCTGATGTTTCTGACATGATGCTGCTTAGATGGGGGCAGTCACCCGTGCCTCGAGAGGTCATCAGGAGCTCAGGCACTCATGGTCTTGTTACCCTGCCATCCTCCAGCTGTGGCTTTCCTCTCACGGTGCCAGGCAGCTCACCCCCATCTTCACATTCCAACTGGCAGGAAGGGGAGCAGATTATGGGGAGGCTGGCCCCTTCCCTGTAAAGGCTCAGTTGGAGGATGCAGTGCACATCCCTGCCTCCCACCCCACCTCATTTGCCAGAAATGTCCACATGGTCCCTTTCGGCTACAGGGGAGGCTGGGAATGCCACGTCACCATCTGGAAACTTGATACAAGAGAAAGGGAAAATGGACACTGGGAGGTAGCCTGCCGTCTGCCAGGCTAGGCCCTAAGTTTATTTCCCAAAGAATGATCCCAGAAATGCCAGAAGAAAGAGAGGCCCCATATGCTATTTCTATAGTCCCAAGTTCTGTTCTGTGTTCCATTTTAGGATATCCATAGTGTGTGTTTGTGTGGACTAGGGTTTCCCAAAGGAATTTGATCACAAAGCCCTTTTTTGAGAAATTTACCATCTACTAAAAGTCTAATGATAAATAATTTCAAACCAAGAAGTTATTTTTAAAAATTCTACTAAGCACACTTTAGACAGTAAGAAGCAGTCAAGACTGGTGCTGGCCAGCAGATGGGTGCTGCCAGGCCAGCGTTCACCATGACACAACTGCTATTCTGTGTAGGCACCTGGCCAGTGGAATCGACATTCTCAACCTCTCTAGTGCTGGTCCTTGCCCTTCAGAGGAATAAAGATGTTCATGCCACTATATCTGAAATGGTCTGAATTTTTGTATCTAGAAATCTGTGCAGATCAGAACAGAAGCTGGCTCGCGGCTCCATATTGAACCTCCTTTGGACTATTCTGAAGATTTTGAGCCATGTGGGGACGAGACAATCAAGGCAAAGGATGCTTCTGAGGATGATCCACAGGTAGGGACTGGCCTCAGCCTTGTGCTGCAGTGGCCCTTGGGAGAACTGTTTGATAGTTATTTTCCAGTCCCTTACTTGCCCCTGCATTTCTTCACTTTTGCATTTATTTCACACACTTTGATGGGCACACAAATCCTGGACTAGGAGGTCAATGTCCAGAGGTCAGTAAGTCTGGCATCTGACCTGAAAGAGTCAAAACGTACAATCCCTGTACAGTAAGAGAGTGCAGAGTGGTGGGGCAAAGCACCTGGAAGGCTGCCTAGTGGGATGACATTTGCCCTGGGCCCTAGAAGCTGAGTACAAGTGTGAGGAACAAGGAGATGAGGGCAGGAAAGCAGAACAGACATTAGCCTGTCCACATGTGTCTACGTGCACCAGTTAAATATTTTGAGCATCATCTCCCGGGGCAGCAAAAGCCACACATGTAGAAACCTAGAAGCTCAAGCAATTATAGCTCAGAGTCTAGGTCAGTTCGGCAACTGAAAAGATTGACAATGTGGCATCTCACTTCCCTTCCTCAAATTGCCATTTCATTTTTTTTTTTTAATTGTTCCACATATTTTGTTTGTTTTATTTTTTTATATTGTTCCACTTTGTTTTTAATTGTTGGGGATTCATTGAGGGTACAAAGAACCAAGTTACATTGATTGCATTTGTTAGGTAAAGTCCCTTTTTTTTGGGGGGGGACAGAGTTTCATTATGTTGCCCAGTTCACAGTTCACAGCAACCTCTAACTCTTGGGCTTAAGTGATTCTCTTGTTTTTTTTTTTTTTTTATTTAGAGACAGAATCTCACTTTTTTGTCCTTGGTAGAGTGCTATGGCATCACAAATCAAGCAACCACCAACTCCTGGGCTTAGGCGATTCTCTTGCCTCAGCCTTCTAAGTAGTTGGGACTGCAGGCACCCACCACAATGCTGGGCTATTTTTTGTTGCAGTTTGGCTGGGGCCGAGTTTGAACCAGCCACCCTCGGTATATGGGGCTGGTGCCCTACTCACTGAGCCATAGGCTCTGCCCATTAAGTGATTCTCTTGCCTCAACCTCCCAAGTAGCTGGACTACAGGTGTCCACCACAACGCCCGGCTATTTTTTTGATTGTAGTTGTCATTGTTGTTTAGCAGGCCCGGGCTGGGTTTGAACCCACCAGCTCTGGTGTATGTGGCTGGCACCCTAGCCGCTGAGCTACAGGCACTGAGCCAAGTCCCTCTTATAATTGTGTCCCACCTGCAAAAGGCGTGTCACACACCTTCACTCACCCTCCCTCCCTCCCCCGCCATTTCATTTCTGAAATCTTTTGAGCTGCAAAAATATATCCTCATCTTTCTTTCCTCCATTACCGGTAAGCCTTTGTGGAGGACCTGTTTTTCAGCATCAGGCTTTGTCCCAGGCACCAGAGATCTGGAAATGAGTAAAACTGACTAGATGACTACAGGCAGTCCCTGAGTTACAAACATCCGGCTTACATACCACTTACACTTATGAACAGAAGCTATTACAGTGAATCCCCAAGTCACAACCAACCAACTGCTGTACAACTTACACTTACAGGTGGAGGCTATTATAGGTAGTAGGCAAATGTACCTGTTGTAACTTACATACAAATTCAACTTAAGAACAAACCTACAGGCTCGGTGCCTGTAGCTCAAGCAGCTAAGGCACCAGCAACATACACTAGAGCTGGTGGGTTCGAATCCAGCCCAGACCTGCCAAACAACAATGACAACTACAAACAAAAAATAGCCGGGCGTTGTGGCACACACCTGTAGTCCCAGCTACTTGGGAGGCTGAGGCAAGAGCATTGCTTAAGCCCAGGAGTTGGAGGTTGCTGTGAGCACTGGGCAACATAGAGAAACCCTGTTTCAAAAAAAAAAAAAAAAAAAATACCAAGAACAAACCTATAGACCCGATCTCATTCAGAACCGGGGGACTGCCTGTATTATTAAGCAACTTATATTCAATGGGGCGGGGGACAGACAGTAAAGAAAAAAGTAGGAAGTAAGCAATGAGATAATTTTAGGTAGCCGTAAGTTCTATAAACAAAACAGCAGAGACAGTCGGGCATGGTGGCTCACTCCTGTAATCCCAGCACTCTACGAGGTCAAGGTGGATGGATTGCCTGAGCTCGTGGGTTTGAGACCAGCTTGAGCAAGAGTGAGTCCCTGTCTCTAAAAATAGCCAGGTGTTGTGGCAAGCCACCTATAGTCCTAGTTACTTGGGAGGCTGAGGCAAGAGAATCACTTGAGCCTAAGAGTTTGAGGTTGCTGTGTGCTGTGATGCCAGGGCACTCTACTGATTGCGACAAAGTGAGACTCTGTCTCAAAAAAAAAAAAAGAAAAAAAAGAAAACAGGTGGCATCTGTGGCTCAGTGGGTAGGGTGCCAGCCCCATATACCAAGGGTGGCGGGTTGAAACCCAGCCCTAGCCAAACTGCAACAAAAAAATAGCTGGGCATTGTGGTGGGCACCTATAGTCCCAGCTACTAGGGAGGCTGAGGTAAGAGAATTGCCTAAGCCCAGGAATTGGAGGTTATTGTGAGCTGTGACACCACAGCACTCTACCGAGGGTGATAAAGTGAGACTCTGTCTCTAAAGAAAAAAAAAAAAAGAAAGAAAAGAAAGAAAAGAAAATAGAAGAGAGACCAGCCTAAGGAAGAGTGAGACCCCATCTCTAAAAAGAAAAAAAAGAAAAAAATAGCTAGGTGTTGTGACGGGCATCTGTAGTCCCAGCTATTTGGGAGGCTGAGGCAAGAGGATTGGTTAAGCTCAAGAGTTTGAGGTTGCTGTGACACTCTACCAAGAGTGACCAAGTGAAACTCTGTTTTGAAAAAAAAAAAAAAAAAAAAACAACAGAAGAGGGGGGATGGGACAAGATGGTGTGGGAGAGAGCTGCAGCATTAGAGTAGCCAGGGGAGGCAGGCCTCTTTCAACATGACATTTCAACGGACACCTACTGGGTAAGAAGTGCCTTGGCAAGAAGCCACAGGAAAGGCAGGTAGAGGAAGCAGCAAATACAGATGACAGTGAGGCTGGGCCTTAAGGAACAGGGTGTGGCACAGTGTGGGGGCGCAGAATGAAGTGAGGCAGGAGGGGCAGGGACTAGGGGCGTGGAACAGGCCTGGGATGGGGGGACAGTTAGAGTTTATTCCAAGAGCATTGTTTGTCTGTTAGTTTTTGTAGAGATAGAGTCTCACTTTATCACCCTCACAGCAGCAACCTCCAACTCCTGGGCTTAGGCGATTCTCTTGCCTCTGCCTCCGGAGTAGCTGGGACCACAGGCACCCACCACAACACCCGGCTATTTTTTTGTTGCAGTTTGGCCAGGGCTTGGTTTGAACCTGCCACCCTCAGTATATGGGGCCGGCGCCCTACCCGCTGAGCCACAGGTGCCTTCCAGTATTGTTTTTATAATTAGAATGAATGCCACCTCCATGTTTATGTATAAGGAAAATTATCAAGAAGTGCAGGTCAAAGTCAAGTCGCTAAGCCATACCCTGTGCCATTTGACAGAGCAGCGTTTGTTCAACTGGGCCCTGGCTGTAGGTTCAGTAGCTTCACCACAAGGGTAGAATCTTCCCTCCATGTGTTGCTTTTATGAAGAAAATTACTCATAAAGGACATGGAAATGCTATCCAGGAAACTTTGCTCTAATTTTTGTCTCACATAGGTAAGGAACAAGGATCACTTTGCTTCTCATCCCAGTTGCAAAAAGCCTGAGAGTTAATTGGAAATTTATGTCTTCCTAAAAAAGAAAATAAAAGGCTTTTCTTTCTTTCTCTTTCTCTCTCTCTCAAGTCTTTATTCTGTCACTTGGGCTAGATTGCCGTGGTGTCATCACAGCTCACAGCAATCCTAAACTCCTAAGTTCAAGGAATCCTCCTGCTTCAGCCTCCAAAGTAGCTGAACTACAGGCGCCCTCCACAATGCCTGGCTAAATTTTCTATTTTTAGGAGAAACAGGGTCTGGTTCTTGTTCAGACTAGATAAAAACTTTTTTCCATGAAATGACCCAGTGACCTTGTTTCCATACCCAGCCCATAAAAGTGAGATTAAACAGTAGGCAAAATTGTGGGTTTTATTACCTTTAAAGCCCACCTTCCATACAACACACGCGCACACACACACACTTTGCTTTTAAATTAACCAAACAGCACCCTGCTCAGGATCAGTCTGTGGCAAACAGTCATGAGTTTCTCTTCGGTTGCAGAGCTGGGTTTTAGCCACGTGCCCTCCCCAGCCCATGTCACAGAACGTGTGTGTGCCCTTCAAGCAGGAGGCCGTGGTAGTTTGCCTTTGGTCAAACCTTGGGCACCTCTTGTTAAATTAACATGCAGTCCTTCCTCTGCAGGCTCCCGAACTCCCTGTAACACGAAGCAGCTGCGGTGTCCCTCATAAGCTATTAAGTTCATTAGTATTCCTTTGTGCACGTGCTCTGAATTGGCATGGCCACTGCTCCACGGCACTTAATTTTCTCAACTCTGAGCGCTTGGTTATATTTCTTTCTTTCCTCTCCCCCCTTCTAGAGGGGCCACTCCATAAGGCTTCATAGTCAATTTCCCCTTGGAGTTATTTTCCTGCAAATTGAAGAAGTAAAATGGCAGTGCCAGTTTTCAGTAAAGGCAGAAGCCTTAGAGATCCAATCTGAACAGGAAAAGAAAAAAAAAAAAAGCACGTGGCTAAATACACTCAGCCGCCTCACACAGTTTGCAAGTGCAGCCTCAAATGGAGCAAAAGGAAATGCGAGTCTGCATATGTACTTTTCATCTGACCTTCACTGCTGAAACACACCAGCCTCTCGCCTTCAGTCACATCCTCATTGAACTTCATTTTTTTGGCAGCTCAGAGTTCACAGACCAGCATGCTGCAGACATGTTCTGTTGGCCTACACCCCATTGACTTGCATGGTGCTTTTAAAAGATGTGAATGACTAGCTGACATTTAAGAATCAGGAGATTCCATGTGAACATCTGAATTGGAGGTTTCAATTGAAAAACTGGGGGATTTGGGGGGTCCACATTCTAATGACTCAAGCTAGGAGAAAAATAAAGCAGAGAAAAAGGATGGAGAAGGATGGGAGGGGCCTCCCCTCGATGGAGTGATATTTGAGTAGAGATCACAAGTGAGGAAGAGCCTTCTAGGCACAGGGAGCTAGCGAGGAGGCCAGTGTGGCCAGTGAGGGGTGAGGAAGAGGAGGGAGGAGGTGAGGTCAGGGAGGCAGTCATACGTCAGATTGCATTGGGTTTAGGGGCTGTGGTAAAAGATGCAGGATCACCTATAAATCAGAGAGGAAGCTGTCACAGGGTTGTGAGCAATTTCACAACTCCAGTGAAAGAGGGCACCTCTTCCAGAGATTTCCACCAAAGGGCCAGGCCATAGTCCTTTGGGCTTTCCCCGGGACATAGCTGGGTGCTGCAGTGGATGATACCATCTCCATTTAAATGATATTGGCTCCATTGAAGAAGTAGCAGGAATAAAATACCATGTACATTCTTAGGAATCAAGATATCTTATTTTTGGCTCGGCACCTGTAGCATAGTGGTTCGGCACCAGCCACATACACCAAAGGTGGCAGATTTGAACCTGGCCTGGGCCAGCTAAATAACAATAACTGCAACAAAAAATAGCCGGGTGTTGTGGTTGGGCACCTGTAGTCCCAGCTACTTGGGAGGCTGAGGCAAGAGAATCGCTTGAGCCCAAGAGTTTGAGGTTACTGTGAGCTGTGACACTATGGCACTCTACCAAGGATGACATAATAAAACTGTCTCAAAGAAAAAGGTATCTTATTTTCCCAGTAATGCATGATCAATATAAAAAAATTCAAGTTTTTTACAATTTTTTTCTTTTATAAAGAAAAGTCCTCTCATAACGCCCTGCTCCAGAGATAGTTCTGTGAGTAGGTAGGTACATCACTATCTAGACTAAAAACGGCGTATCTCATTATACCCAAGAGGTGATAGTTGATCTGGAATGTCTCAGTCCTGTCCCATTCCCAATGACTGGTGTTTCCCAAGTTTCTATTCGACTGATAGATGGCAGGAAGACCTGACCACCCTGACTTCTTCGGGAATGCCATCTGGATTTCTTTTCCTAATGGGTGGATCCTGGAGTGGGGTAAATTGGCTGTTTTCCCTCAATTATAATTTAGTGTCTTAAAGTTTTTATTTCTGACACGTATAAACAACTAAAGGCCATGATCCTTGACCCAGCACCTCAGTGAAACAGCCTGCCCCCACTAGGCCCCCAGCAGGGCTTGGCAGCAAATCCCTGCTGTCCTCTGTCATTAATTTCAATGGTGAGACTTAAAAAATGCGGAATTGCTCTTAAGACAATGTCATTGCTTGGATATTTCTGCTGTTTGAGACTACCATTTAAATAATCTCTGAGTGAGTACCTTTTAAAAAATGTTTTGTTATATTAACATAAATGGGATTATCCCACTTTTCTTACTCAACAACATAATATGGCCATCTTTCTACACTGACCCTCAACTGCTGCAGAGCCCAGAGTTTCAGAGCACTGTACTGGGAGTCAGCAGCCTGAGTTTCGGTCCTGACCTGCCACATGTCTGCAGTGGTATAGATGCAGCAGGGATGAGAGCAATTGGATCATCAGGAGCAAGAGCATGAGGGTGATTTAGTGAGGAGAGGCAGAAGAATGAGGCCCCAGCCTGTCTGGGGAGAGTGAGTTGCTTTTACCATGCCCCATTCTCTGTGCTTATTTCTAGGATACCAAGTCTCCCCCCAGCACCACGCCCTGTGATTTTAATTTCTCTCTCCCGAACGCACATGGACATTCTGACCCTCCAAGCGACACGGACAAAGAAAGGATCCTCTTAACTATTCAGGATGTCATGGTAAGATCAGTTTTCAGCATCCTAACCTTGATGCGCTGAGGTCTTTATGGCAGCTTGACCATAAAATGGGCCCTAGGAAAACAACACAGATTAACAACAGAATTTAGCTTGAACCAAGAAACCTCTGGGCCATCCACCAGAAGATTTAAAATAACACATGAGAAATGTGACTTGATGGTATTTTTAAAATAATAAGCATAAGAGCTCCCATGAAATGAGCACTTACTAAGTGCAGCACGCCATGTTGAATATGTAACATGCATCACCACGTTTACCCTGTGAGTTTAGTGGGAGGCATTTTCATTCCCATGTTACAGTTTGGAGAAACTGAGGAACAGGGAAATGATGTTGCTCACTCCGGCCTCAGGGAAACCCGCTGTGAAGGCCCAGGCTCCACGACTCCTTGTTCTCTGGAATTAACAGTCACAGCCTGGGAATTGCACTGCCCTATTTTTGCTTCAGAATGTGCCACAGTCTATTGTGAATATTATTGATGCTATGCCTGGGAGCAAGGTGTTCAGAGGTGACCATCCATCAGTTATGGTTAATAGTGTTTTAAACAATGATAGAGAGAAGCTCTCCTTAGCCAAATATCTCCCTGGTGAACCCATAGCTGAGAATATGGGTGAAAAATGTTTTTCAAAAACAAAATCCAATGAGGAAATAACCAAACAAACCCCAATTGAGGGATAATCTATAAAACAACTGGCCTGGAGTCTTCAAAAATGTCAGTGGCGTGAGAGACAAAGAAAGGAGACTGTCTGGATTAAAGGAGGGAAAAGAGACATCACAGTAATGGTGTGTGAGATCCAGGGAAGGGAGGAATTGCTAAGTTTAAGAATAGTTGTAGGAAATTAATGAAAATTGAAAATGGACTACATTGTATTAAATAATATTGTATAGATATTAAATTTTCTGAGAAGAATAGTTACGATGTGGCCAGGTTAGAGAATTTCGTTGCTCTCAGGGGACACCTGGTGAGGTGTACAGGGTTGAGATGACAACAACTAGAACATAAATGGGTCAGAATAAAGAATATGTGTATACACATTGAGAAGGAGAAGGTAGAAGGAGAGAGAAATGTGGTGCAATATTAGCAAACGTGAATGCAGGGAAGAGATATTTGAGTGTTCATTATGCTAACATAAATTTTCTGTGTGTTTTACATTTTTTCAAAATAAAAAAAGCACATTAAAGAGATGACCTTCTTCAGTAGAATTAAGAATCAGCAAAAGAAGAAATAGGAAAACATAAAAAAGGAGACCTCCTTGTCCCATATTAGGGTTATATCAATGTCAGATTCCCAACTCTGATGTTGCACTATAGTTATGCAAGATGTTACCGTTAGGGGAAACAAATGACATGGGGAATCTACAATTATCCCAAAATAAAGGGTAAAAATAAATAAGGAAAAGCACAAATGCCCAGGTTCTGCCGCCCAGGGGTTTTGATTCAGATTCAGATTTCTGACCCTTGGTTTGGGTTCAGCCATTACTGCTTTGTGTGTGTGTGTGTGTGTGTGTGTGGGTGTGTGTGTGTGTGTGGTTTTTGGCAGGGCTGGGTTTGAACCCGCTACCTCCGGCATACGGGGCCGGCGCCCTACCCCTTTGAGCCATAGGCACTGCCCCATTACTGCTTTTTTAAAACTCCTCACCTGACTGTAATTTGCAACTATGTTTGCAAACCACTGTTACAGGAGAAGATAGAGCTATGGTTCTCAAAGTTTTGATATGCACAAGAATCACTTAGGATTCTTTTCTTCTTTTCTTTTCTTTCTTTTTTTTTTGAGCCAGAGTCCCACTATGTTGCTCTGGGTAGAGTACCGTGGCATCACAGCTCCTAGCAACCTCAAACTCCTGGGCCCAAGGGACTCTCCTGCCTTAATCTCCCAAGTAACTGGGACTACAGGCACCTGCCACAATGCCCAGCTATTTTTTTTGTTGCAGTTGTCATTGTTGTTTTAGCTGGCCCGGGCTGAGCTCGAACCTGCCAACTTCGGTATATGTGGCTGGCTCCATAATCACTGTGTTACAGGCGCCGAGCCCAGTCACTTAGGATATTTGTTTAAAATGCATATTTTAGCCAGGCATGGTGGCTCATGCCTGTAATCCTAGATCTCTGGGAGGCCAAGGCGGGTAGATTGCCTGAGCCTCAGGAGTTGGGAGACCAGACTGAGCAAGAGCGAGACCTTGTTCTACTAAAAAGAGAAAAACTAGCCAGGTGGAGGATTGCTTGAGCCCAGGAGTTTGAGGTTGCTGTGAGCTATGATACTATTGCACTCTATCCAGGGCAACAGAATGAGACTCTGTCTCAAAAAAAAAAAAGAAAAAAAAGAAAGCAGAAGGGAGGCTGCGGGGCGCTCGGGGAGAAGGGAATGGGGAGTCAATGTTTCGTGGGGACAGAGTTTCAGCTTGGGATGATGCCAAAGTTCACACTTAAAATGGTGAAAATAATAAATTTTATATTATGTATATTTTACGACAACCTTTTTAAGTT
>CAUYPK010041084.1:0-25444 GCA_963574355.1 Loris lydekkerianus
GAAAGGGCACACTTCTACACTGCTGGTGGGAATGCCCACTAATACATTCCTTCTGGAAGGATGTTTGGAGAATACTTAGAGATCTAAAAATAGACCTGCCATTCGATCCTATAATTCCTTTACTAGGTTTATACCCAGAAGTCCAAAAATCACATCATAGCAAAGATATTTGTACCGAAATGTTTATTGCAGCCCAAATCATAATTGCTAAGTCATTGAAAAAGCCCAAGTTCCCATCAATCCACGAATGGATTAATAAATTGTGGTATATGTACACCATGGAATATTATGCAGCCTTAAAGAAAGATGGAGACTTTACCTCTTTCGTGTTTACATGGATGGAGCTGGAACATATTTTTCTTAGCAAAGTATCTCAGGAATTAAAAAAAATGTATCCAATATACTCAGCTCTACTATGAAGCTCAATTATAGCTTTCACATCAAGGCTGTAACCCAACTATAGCTCAAGACTATGGGGAAAGGGCCAAGGAAGGGAAAGGAAGGCGGGAGGTTTTGGTGAAGCCAGGGTAATGGGTGGGGCCACATCTACTGTGCATCTTAGAATGGGTGCAGGCAAAACATACTAAATGCAGAAAACAAATGCCTACATACAGTAACTAAGAGAATGTCATGAAGGCTACGTTGAACGGTTTGATGAAAATATTTCAGATTGTGTATGAAACCCAAACATTGTACCCTTTGATTGCACTAATGTACACAGCTATGATTTAACAATAAAAATAAATAAACTAAAAAAGAAAAGAAAGTTATTTGGTTTGGGAAGATTAATAGTCAATGACCACCCTCTTCTGGCTTAAAAAGTTTCACCAGAGAGATCTGCAGTCATTCTAATATTCTTCACTTTGTAGGTAATAGATTTCTTATATCTGGCTGCTTTCAAAATTTTCTCCTTCATATTAACTTTAGTGAAGTAAATTATGATATACCTGGGGGATGTCTTATTCTGATTAAGTCATGCTGTGGTTCTGACTGTATGCTATCTGAATTTTAGAATCTCTTGGCATGTCCAGAAAATTCTCTTTCATAATTTCAGGAAAAGGGCCTCTGTGCCTTGTGAGGCCACTTCATCACTTTCAGGGATTACAATGAGGCCTATATTAGCCTTCTTCGAAGTATCCCAGAGCTCTCTGATAGAATGATCCATTTTTGCTCTCCATTCCTCTTCCTCTTTGAGAGTTTGGGAGTGTTCAAAAGCTTTGTCTTCAATGTAAGAAATCCTTTCTTCTGCTTGCTCTACTCTGTTACTGAGGGCTTCTACTGTATTTTTCAGATCTTTCAGGGCTGCAAATTCTTGCTGTAGTGCATCAAAATCTTTGTTGATTTTGTCTTTAAATTCGTTAATTTTTTTTTCTTTCTTTCTTTTTTTTTAAATTAAAGCATAGCTGTGTACATTAATGTGATTATGGGCCACCATACACTGGTTTTATAGACTGTTTGACACATTTTCATCTCACTGTTTAACATAGCCTTCCTGGCATTTTCTTAGTTATTGTGTTAAGACATTTACATTCTACATTTACTAAGTTTCACATATACCCTTGTAAGATGCACCGTAGGTGTAATCCCACCAATTGCCCTCCCTTTGCCCACCTACCCCCGCCCTCCCCTCCTTTTTCTTCTTCCCCCTATTCTTAGGTTATAACTGGGTTATAGTTTTCATGTGAAAGCCATAAATTAGTTTCACAGTAGGGCTGAGTACATTGGATACTTTTTCTTTTATTCTTTTATTCTTATTTACTAAGAAGGATATGTTTCAGCTTCATCCATGTAAACATAAAAGAGCTAAACCATCTTTCTTTAAGGCTGCATAATATTCCATGGTGTACATATGCTAAATTCATTAAATTCTTGAGAGAGCTTTTGAATTTCTCTTCCAATTTCTAATTTTGACTTTTGAATTGCTCCTCGAATTTCTAATTTCAAATTTTCCTCCATTTTATTAATCTTGTTTGTAATCCAAATTCTGAATTTGATTTATGACACCTCGGCCAGCGGTTTATGAATGGGATCTTCAGTTACATCTACTATATCTTTCCTTGGGGGGGGTTAATCTATTCTGGTTATTCATGCTACCAGAGTTTTTATGCTGATTTCGCCCCATGATTATTTTACACTATTTGATTTTTCCCCTGGAGCATTTTCAAGGACACGTACAGTGCTATGACCTGAGAAACTGGGGACCTGTTTAGTGTGGTGGGGCTAAGTGGTTCTATCTTGTTTTCAGCTTGTCTCAGTCCAACCCTAGTGAAACAGTTACTCTGGGTTGAAGTCTCAGCTGTGGAGAAATACCAGCAATTCAGTTACCCCATGTCCCCACAGATGACATTTGGAAAAGGAAAATCATACCTTCCCACAACCACACACTCAGGGCACCACTTGAATAGTCCTCGGGTGATTGGCTCAGCTCAAAAGGTTCAAATCAGTTGTCTCCATCAGCACCTGTCTCAGGTGGGAGAGTTTAAAAGGTCTTGGGCACCTGGATTGCAGGAGTCTGGTGACAACTCAAATATGACTTGCTCCAGTGCTCCATGAAGTCAGGAGGACCCACCCAGCAAATAGATTAGTCTGGGAAGGTTGATGCCTCCTTCCCCACATTGCACCTCTGTCACACCCAGTCACTGATAGCCCCGCAGGGCTGTGACCCAGTTGCCTCTTGTGAACAGATATTCCAAGTGTTTGCACCTGCCTGAATCACCAAGAAATCTATATCTGCTCAGCAAGACTGTTGCTCTCTGCCTCTATCCAGCAGGAGGAGGTGAGGCCTGATAACCTTGGGCGCTTGATGGAGGCTGGGGGGTGTTTTCTTAGTTCCATCCCTGCCCCTGATTTATGTTACTGACAGAACAGAGCAGAACAACTTTGCGGGAATTTGTTTCTGTCCCTGTTAAATTCCCCTGCAGGAGAGAAGCTGTTTTGAGTTCCCAGAGCCTGTGCTACAGGCCCTGTCTTTGCTCCTGCAGGTTTGTATTCAGTTAGCTGTCAGTTCTAGCCTCCTGTTTCCCTTTGTCTATAGGCTGACAATCCCCTGAGGGCCAGGTGCATCTTATGCTCATTATAGCGGATCTCTGGGCCAGCCCCACTCTGGCAGTTTCCTGACTCTGCACGTGTGTTTTCTAGTCCCCGTGCTCCATCCAGGCCAATACCACCTCAGGCAAACCCTTTACTCATGGGGCCTGAGTTTCTGTCCCATATGTGTTCCACAATGGTTGCCACCTGAGAAGTCGCCCGGCCTCCTTTGGTTGACCAGGGAGACAGGGGGTGTGGCTTCAGAATATCCGGGCATGAGCCCTATTGTTGCTAAAAGATGGCTCCTGCTCTGCACCTCAGGGCACTGCTGCTCCGGTGTGGTTCCCTCACAGGCAACTGTCCTCTCCTCACTCCCATGCCCCAGAGTCAGCACTGATCAGTTGTAGTTTAGGCACTGTCCACACTCCTCAAGAAATCACCCAAGAATCTGAACTTCTGGGGGACAGGACTCCAGACCTCAGAGTGAGAGTGGAGTGGAGTGCTGGGATATCAGAATTGCAGGTGGAGAATATATACAGTTTTATACAGTTTTATGCCTAGCAAGAGACTGCCGTGCTACCCTAGTAGGTGAGGTAGGTCCAGTTTTTAGAAGGTCTCTCCCCTGGAGTGTAGTGGGAGGACCTTTGAACTCTGTTCATTTGTTTGTGCGGTACTCTGAACCATTCTTATGGTGGAGGGGACTCCCATCCGCTTGGTGATGGATTTTGCATCTTTTGTTTGTATCCTTGGGGTTGCAGCTCACCTCAGAGGGGTTGATGTGCATTCTTCAACCTTCTCTCTTGGTGCACCTCTAATCCTTACTTGCTACTTGTTAAATTTCTGTCCTTTAATTCTCTTTCTGGATGGGAGCCTCTGTGGAAAGCTGGCTTTATTCAGGCATTTTGGGGAAGCTGAAAATAGTTTTTTGGAGTTGAAGCTTGCCTCAGCAGGGATGATGAGCAATTATCTATCTCATTTCTCAGCTCAGCTCCCCTCCTTCAGCTTTGTTGGTTTTTTTCTGATTGTTATCTCTCCGTCCAGACCAGAGCTTCTATTGAGAGCTGTCTCCAATCTGTCATCTCCCATTCCCCCTTGTTCTTGTTGAATGTGAAAATCGGGGTTAAGGAAAATAGCCAACCTGTGGATTTAGCAAAATACCAAACACATTGAGACCAAATGAGCAAATAATCAGATAAAAAGGCTACCAGACACACAAGCCTGCAGATGCATGAACAATCAGTAAGACGTAGACATACAGACAACAATAAAAAAATGACTACAATAAAATTAATGATAATGGTAAAATAATTTAAAAAAAATGTAAAAAACCAACAAACAAAAATATTCTAAAAATCTGATGTAAGCACTCTCAGAAAGCATAATAAGGGAAGAAGAGGAAGACAGAAGGAAAAAAAAAGTGTTCATAAAAAAGTTTAAAAAGATGAAAGAAAAAATTAAAAATAAAAAAATAATAAAATTAACAATAGATCCTCCAAGAAAATAATGAGGAAAAAAAGAGAAAAAAAGGCACCAACCACAAAAATATTATTCTTGTATATATGTAGAAATATATATCTATATATATGTATGACAAATGGATCAACTTTCTTAGGAATATATTTATAATGCAATATACTTTCTGGACACTAGGTGGCGTTTGAGTGGTTCCCAGGCTTATACCTGATTCACAGTTTACACTGTTATCCCGGTAACCATCCTACCTGTCTGTCTGCCATTTTGGAGTTTCTGTAAAAGTTTATTACCTAATTGTTGTCCAGCCTCAGCTGCTCTGTTCTAGACAGCACTCCTATCTGACCTCCCAACTCAGTGCAGGATTCAACACTTCACATATCTTTCCATTCTGCTCCCACGTTCTCTTTCAAACTGGCAACTGCAATTGGCTGTCGGGAAGGGGCTGGCTGTGCTGTCTCTAATTGCCATAGGCTCCCTCGGCTGCAGCGCACAGAGACCTTTTCCTCAGATTTTGTGGCTCAGAGTCTCACTTTTGAATCTGGGCTTTTGAGTTCAGCCACCCGTCAGTTCACACACAGCCTAAATTGCCAGCCCACACCAATATTCCCTGCCAGGAATGGTCTGGTCTGTTTAATAACTCCTATTGTTCTGGGAGAAGGTGTTTGCCATTTCGGACAATTCAAAATGTCTGTTTCCTGGGCGGGATCCCTTCCCTTCAATTTTCCATCGCGATGCTTAGCCCCTTGTGGCTCTGAGCGGCACCCGTTTCTGGTCGCCAAACTCAGCTCAAGAATAAATTTTCATCAATTGGGTTTTGCTAGAAATTGCAAGCTGCTGTCCTCTGTGAGGGAGGGGCCTGCCGGCCAGCATGGCCAAACAGGGAAAATCTCTATAACAGAGTCCATGGTTTTAAATTACACCTCATATACAGCAGTCTGCCTATTTGCTGCACGTCTCAAGCTGTCCACACCAATAATCCATATGGGGAAAAGGTCCAGACCCCCCATCCTCTCACCTGATGACTTGGGAGAGGTCAATAACATTTCTTTGTGAAATAACAATGCTCAATGCTACACTAAATTAATGACATAAATTGTGGAAAAGCAATTATAATACTTTCTAATATGTATTCTAACAGATATGTGATTTTATAGCTAGATTAATCAATTAATGTGCAGGGTATGAGTTCATTCTTGGCATTTGTATAAGCACAGCATGAGGAAAAAGTACATGATGGTGATTCAGCTCGGGCTATGTGAAGACTAAGAAAGGACATATTTATTTTAATTAAAAGAATTTTACACTGAATTTCAATCTGTGCTCTGAGTTTTGTACATTGCATATCAAAGAAAATATTGAAAATTATGATTATGATCCAGTCACTACCAGCCAATGTCATTCTTTTCATCACACAGGAGAACCTACACAACTCTACTTATCTAGCCTGAGGTTGGCTGACCATTAAGGGGAAAGACAATTTGTAATGAAACAAACATGTCCCATTTATTTATTTATTTATTTATTTATTTATTTATTTGGTGTTGCTGCAGTTGCCAAGGGGGTCTTCTGCATAAAGTCTTTTGCCAGACTAATTTTATCAAGAGTATTCCCCCACATTCTCTTCTAGAATTTTTAGTGTTTCTTGTCTTAAATTTAGATTTTTTTATCTAGTGAGAGTCAGTTTTTGTTAGTGGTGAGAGGTGAGGGTCTAATTTCAGTCTAGCTAGTTCTTCCAGCACCATTTATTAAATAGGGATTCTTTTCCCGAATGTATGCTTTTGTTTGGTTTATCAGTGATAAATGATGATGACAATATGTGGCTGGGTTCATCTTTAGATTCTCTATACTATTCCATAGATCTAGGTCTCTATTTTTATGCCAGTACCATGATGTTGGATCACTAGAGACTTGTAATATAACCTGAAGTCTGGTAGTGTGATGCCTCCAGATTTGTTCTTATTTCTAAAAATTGTATTGGCTATTTTTTTTTTTCTGGTTTCAAATGAAATGAAGTACTGTTTTTTCAAGTTCTTCAAAGTACAGTATACAATACTATTCAACATAAGAAAAGATGGAGACTTTATATCTTTTGTATTTACCTGGATGGAATTGAAACACATTCTTTTTAGTAAAGTGTCACAAGAATGGAAAAAAATATATCCAATGTACTCAATACTGATATGAAATCAATATGTAATCAACTACATGCCCACATGAAAGAAAAATACAAGTATAGTCTATCAGGAAGTAGGAGAGAGGAGGGAGGGGGTGAGGAGAGCAGGGAGGGCGAATGGTGGGATCTCATCTCAGGTGCATAACGTGAGGGCATTCAGCAGACCCCGGGGTGAAGGGCTCAACTACAACTTGAACTTCACTTTAGAAATGAAAACAATGTAACCTAAACATTTGTACCCCCATATCAATCTGAAATTTAAAAAAAGGGAAAAAAGAAAAAAACAACAAAATAAAATAATAATAACAATTGCTTCTTGATACTAAAAGCACAAAAAGTAGTTCTATGCTTTCAAAAGATGTGCTCACTATCTATCTCGGTAAGGTATCCCCTGCCCTAAGAAGACTGAACCTATTACCAAAAGTTGAAGGAGAAAGATTCTTTTACCATGCAGAGGTGGTGTCACGATTTCACATAAAGATGAAAGTCAATAGTCAAAAACATTGTACTCTCCTGATACTCTTACAAGATTTTATTATATAGTTGGATGCACATAAAAATCACAACTAAATATAGCAAAAGCAAGGAGAAATAATTTCCAGGGCTCTTGGCAGTCAAAAATCAGATTTGGTTCCCATATACTGCCCTTTCTCCTAAAATAAAAACTTTCAGCCTTCTTTTTTATTAATTAAATCATAACTGTGTACACTGATGCACTTATGGGGTTCACCATGATTTGATATACAATGTGAAATGCTTACATTGAATTGATTAACATATCCATCACAATTATATTCTTTTCTTAATAGTTTTGAATTGTACCATTGCATCATGCACATTAGATGAGGGTCCCCCACTCTCCCTTCCCTCACTTTTTCCCTCCCCTCCCTTCTCTCTCCTCTTCCCTTCTACTTCTGTAGTTATGTTTTACCATTCGTCTGAATGTGTAGGTGCTTATATATTGATTTCATAGTAGTATTGAGTACATTGGATATTTTTCTTTCCATTCTTGAGATACTTTGCTGAGAAGAATATGTTCCAGCTCCATCCAGGTAATCATAAAGGATGTGAAGTCATCCTTCTAGTTTTAAATGTGCCTCTCTTATTGACTGTCCATCTGAAGGAGGGCTAGAAATGGCTCTCAATGAGACATTATGAGAAAACATCCAGAATTTCTGAGCCCATGCTTGATCTGAATATTGTCAGGGCCTTTACAGTATCATAAACTATTGCCACATTTAATTTGAGAAATAAAGAGTAAGAAAAGATGTAGGAACTAATGTGCAAAACTAGCTTTCACTATGAAGGTTGAATAGATCTATGTTGATGAAATAGTTAAAAAAAGACCCATCTTATGAAACAATTGCAATTAGTAATTTTTACAGGCTCTGTTTTATTTTTTATTGCTAAACATCACATTGATTTCATTTACCTGCAGTTGAAGTCTGCATCGGCCAATGCTTGAGGAAGCCCTGAGCAGCAGCCTGTTGCAGCCGACAGGTGTTCTTGCCAGGCTTCTGTGTATTTCACCAGTGAAGAGACAACAAGCCCAACTGATCCAGGCTGTGTATTACCCCCAGCATAGCTGGACCTTCATGTTCACATCAATTCTTCTAACCCCAGGCTCCATGGGGATGCTGCTGAGGGGGACCCAGGTAGATACTATATATATAGTGTCACAACTGAGGAATTTTTGCAAATCACCAACTTGTAAGGGTACTTCCAGCAAACCTACTGTTTCTCCACTTTAAAGACAGACATTATTTGTATTATCCTAGCCAGGAAACCAATATGCCCAGAGGGAGACACTTTCTGTATCTCCAAGAAAATCTCCAGGAGAGGAGATATTTTTTGCTTCTCTGATACTTAAGCAAATTTGCTCCCTTCCCTGGAGTAGCTTTGCAAACATCCTCTGAGAAAGCTGTAGCAATGTCTTTTCTTTAGAAGATGAACAGCAATGCCTACCCATAGGGAATATCTCCCAAAATACATGTATCTAGTGCCCCTAAATGATGTGCAGATGCTGAGAGTTGAACAAGATTAGATTAAATGCATTTGCATTCAAAAAATGATTGCTCCAGTCATAGTTGAAGCAATCTTATCATATTATCTTTAATAACTTTATGTAATATAATATGCATATTACCAGTTTACAAGCATGGAAACTACTTTTGACATCCTTGCTAGCCTAGAGCTTTTGAATATTCTCCTCTCTAGTATTTGGATTTAGTCACATACCTTCAAGGCCCTGTCCATAGCTAACATATTCGAAAATATTCCTTATATTATGAAAAAACTGATAACATTTAATAAATTCAATGACCAAGATATCACATAAAAGAATGAGACTTTTAATTTAGCTACAAACCTAACAGTAGTATGTTTTAAATGTTGGCCTAGGCAATGATTTTATGAAGGAGCTCCCAATGGCAATCACAGCAATAACAAAAATAAATACATGGGAATTGTTTAAAAATCTTCTGCACAGCCAAGGTAATAATCAACAGAACAAATAGACAACTTACAGACCAGGATAAAATATTCCCAAGGTATACATCCAGTAAAGGACTAATAACCAGAATCTACCAAGAACTCACACAAACCAGCAGGGGGAAAAAAAAAAAAAAAGTGGCATAAGATGTGAATAGAAGCTTTTCAAAAGAAGATACACAAATGGCCATAAACCCATGAAAAATTTCTCATAGTCACTAATCATCAGAGAAATGTAAATCAAAAACACAATGAGATTGGGGATTCCTCAAAGAACTAAAGGTAGACCTAGCAATCTCACTATTGGGTATTTACCCAAAAGAAAAAAAGCCATTTTATGAAAAAGACAACTGCATTCCCATACTCAAATATTTATTGCAGCACAATTAATAATTGCAAAGACGTGTAATCAACCCAAGGCCCATCAATTTATGAGTGGATTAATAAAGTGTGATATACATATATCATGGATTTCTACTCAGCCATTAAAAAATGAATTAATTCCTTTTGTATCAATCTTGCTGAACCTGGATACTTTTCTTTTTGGTGAAGCATAGCAGTAACAGAGAAACAAACACCACGTATACTCACTATTTAATTGTAACTAAGTGAATAGCATGTCTGTTGAGTAAAACTCAACAGAAATCAGGCAGGGGTGGGGGATGGGTGAAACCATACATGGCAGTACTGTGGACATTGCCTAGGTGCTGGGCACACTTATAACTTTGTCTCAAACAGTAGAAAAGCAATAAGTGTACCATAAACATTTGTAGGCTTGTAATATTCTGAAATAAAATTAAAAAATAAAAATAAACCTTAGAGTAAGTGTTGTTAAATAGCTCTGAGCCACAACCACTAAGAAAGTACAAAAGACAAATCTGAGAACATTTTAGTTTTCAATGGAAGTGGGAGAGCCCTTCCTCTTCACTTTTAAGAAGGACATGACAGTAAGGGTGGGTGACAACTGGCCTGTGGAGTATGTCACTGCTTGAATGCAAGTGGGTGGCAGAATGTTACGAGTGAGAAAATAAGTTTCCAAAATTTCACAAAACTGGATCATGGCTAAATGATATAAATTCTTTTAGGATGGCATTTTTTTTTAAAAGGGAGAGCCATATACTAATCAATAGGGACAATTTTTATGTCCTTAAGGAGATCTGAACTTAAGCACATTTTTCATCTTGGAGGTTGTGGGGCTTTGGAATTACTGCATGTTTTTAAAGATTATTGAAACCAGAAATCATCATTTATCCTGTTAAACCCTCATTTATCCTGTTAAACATAGACTATTGCACAGAATTTTAGATATTGGCGTGACTTGTTTTATGCATGTGTAACTAGTTTTAATATTGTCTACATCATGTAAGGAAGTTTAGTGTTTTTTTTTTCTTGAAAATAAGTAACTTAAAAAAAAAATATCATCTGGATAAATTATCTCAAAGGGAAAAAAAGTTTCACTTTTGAACCCTCCAAAGTTTGTAGCAAAGATTTGAGTTAATAGCTCTTCTTTTAGATAAAGTCTCAGAAGATATTAAAACAAACATGAAGTATAATTGCTGAAATATATTGCTTTTCAACAATTCTTTGAGTATTTAATGCTTTTTGAAGTACAGATGACTCTGTGATAAAGTCTGTTGTGCTAGACATGGTAACATATTAGATCAAATTTCTTTACCATGTGCAGAGCTCAAGGTTAACTGTGGGAAAAAAAATTCTAGTGAATTTATTGGATATAGTAATTCTGCTACTTTTGTCATTTAAGTAAAAGCTAAATGTATTTTTAAAAAACCATTCAGATGCCTTGCGTGTGTCATATTTATATTGAATATCAGTATTAGAGCCTTAGCTAGAACTAATGAAGTATGCTAACATAAAATAAAGCAAATACAAACAGAAATATGCCTGATAGTAGAGGTTTACTGGTATTTTTGTCCATTCTCAATACCTACATCAGGTCTCAAAATATAACTCCTAAAGACTTTTATGAGGGCAATAAGATGATTTGTTTAGAATGACCTACTTCATACTGTTTAATGCAATTTTTAAAATTTTGTTTTGATTTTTAATTTTTTTAAATTGAAAGTTGTGGTAAGATGCATACAATGTGAAATTCATCACCTTAACCATTTTTAAGTGCATAATTCAATGACATTAAATACTTTCAGTTAGTTGTGCTATCGCCATCAGCCATCCACAGGGCTCTTTTCATCTTGTTATACCAGTATTTTTATATAACACACTTTCCTGAAGTTTTGATAATAGTAGCCAATTGATAATCACTAGAAACCTTGGGATACCTCAGCATTGTGGCTGAACTTAGGGGACAAGTTTAACAAGGCTTGGTCCTCTCTTTTGTATCTTCAGTGGTCAAGTCAATATTGAAATTCCAGTGTTGCTTGAGGGTTATATGCCAAAAAAATTCACGTTTGATTATGTCCTTGCTTAAGCATATAATTGTGTACTGAGTATTTATCATCTAATTCATGTGAAAGGTTTTATTTCTATTAATAAGCTAGGCATAATTCTAGCTGATACTTAGCATTGGTATAACACTTTTTATTTGGCACAAGCCATGTCTTTCTGAGCGGATTGCATCCTTTTGTGACTGTAACAATAGATGTGTAACTCTTTATGTATAAAGAATTACTTTCTCTTCAGTGTGGAAACTAAAAGTGGATTCTCATTCACCAAGAAGGTACTATGGCAAGGCTAATATGAAGTTGGTGGTAAAAGCACAGAAAATATTCACCGGAAGTATTATTTTCTCCATTTATTTCAAATCAAATCTTCTAAGCTTATACCTTCAATCAATGGAGTGTGAGAAGACATAGAAGCTTTAAATGGAAAACCCAAGAATGTTTTAGGAAAAAATTGTAAAATACAAGTGATTTGCTGCAAGTCACACATAAATTTGTTTATAGGGAGACTATTCTGTTGCTGAGCAAACCAGCTTTATACCTCAGGAGCTCTCTGCCCCATTGCTATTGAGCAAATATAGCTATCTGAACCTCAGCAGTTTCTTAAAAAAAATTATTTCTGATTGTTTCTCATTATTTTTTATTTTATTTTTTTTTTCCATTTTTTTTTTTTTTAAATGGTCCAGATTCTGTATATGACTTCTAGATTCTAGTGTCTGGAACCTTCTACAAAGGAACCTCTTTCAGGAGTATTCCTTCTTCCTGCCGTTCTCCCTTCTTCAACTAACTAATGACCAGTCATTTGCTTTCCTACCTCTGCTTAAATGTCACTTTCTCATGAAGGTCCCCCTATTCCAACCTCTCTTCTACACTTTATTAAATCCCTATGGTTATATTTTCCCATAAAATCCTGACCTTTATTTCTCATGAATTTCATTGCACTTTATTTCAATCAGGGCTATGATTGGCTTCCTCTCTGCTGCGTTTTATATTCCATTCCATGACAGCAGGTACCTGCTTATCTTGTCAACGCTGCAGCTCCCAGCACCAGGCCGGGCCTATGGCATCAGCCGGGCATATTTTTGTCTCCAAAATTTAAAGATGTGTATGTAAATGAAACAATAAAAACATGGGAGGAAAACATAGACTATATTTTAGAGACATGCAGTAAGAAGGTTTTTCTGTCATTCAAAATTGAGATTAAAAGAAAAGTTTGATGCTTTTGGCTACATAAGCCTAGAAACTTCCACAGAGCAAGAAATCTCATAAACAAAGCCAAAAGACAAATGACAAACTGGGGAAACATTTTTCTACCCATCATGGACAAGGGTTAGAAAGAAATAGGACAACTAGTCAGAGTATAAAGAAAGTAAAGGATTTGAACAAATAGTTTTCAAGTACCAATGCCGTGTATTATTTTATATACACAGCATTGGGAAAGTTGTAAGGTTGATGATAAATTCATTTGGTAAGAATGTGGGGAAACAGGCTGCCATGTACCTTCATGATATGAATGTACATTTAAACATTCCTTAAACCAGATAACTTGACAATAACTTTTAAAATTGTAAATTGACCTAGTATTATAATTTTAACTTGGAGAATTTAACATAGAGACAATTAAACACAATTTAAAAAGACATGCATGAAATTATTTATCTTAACATTTTTAAGAGCAAGAGATTAGAAAAAAAGTACTCATTAATAGGGCATTGTTTAAATAGATTGTAGTGAGACAATCTATACACAATGAAATACTGTGTATTGGAGATTGAAGACACGCTCTGTGTTTTAAAATGGAAAGCCTTTTATGATTTATTGCATAAAAATGCTTCAAAATTATATGTAAATTAAAAATTTTTTTTAGGTTTTAAAACAAGGTAACTATATACTCATATCTGATTATTTTTCATGCAGCATCTCTATAAGAATAGACAGGAATAATAATGTGATTTTGTAGAGTGAATGAAGGAGGACTGAATGGATGGGAATAGGAAATTGATGTTTTGTTAATATATATTTCATTTTAATATTTTAATTTTTGAATCTTGAAATATTATTACCTGTTAAAATATAATATTCAAACAGTTATAAAAAGGAAAATGTGAAAAGCTTAAAAATATAAAATGTGATGAAAGCATAAGAAGTGGGACTTGTTTATATCTGGCAGAGGGGAGTTAAAGCTAAATTGGCAATGGTTTTTAAGTTTAAATGCTTCAGCTCAAAAATGAGGCATTTAGACCTTGATCTCTATGTCACTTCAAATTCAGGGACTCTATCATTTGACACAAAAGGTTTTTATAAGAAATGTTATGTCCAGATGTTTTTTGTATCCATTAAGAATAGCACAAAGCAAAGGCAGCTTCAATTTTCAAAGGAAAAATATGAAGTTAGATTTGGGAGAATTTCACATAATCTAATTCTGATAACAATAACCTTGATTTGCACATCCTGAGCATAACAATGCAGTTGACTTTTGGAGAATCTTCTTTGTTTAATTTAAAATTAATTTATTTTAAATGAAATCTATGATTGTTGTAAAATATCTGATTGTATGAAAATATATAAATTTAAGAAAGGTGACTCCAGTTCCTTTAGGTCTTTACTCAAAGGGTCATTAGAGTTTTGTAATTGGTTTTCATTGGACATACAACAGACATTTTTATAAAGGCATATTTAAAAATGTGTTTATATCATATGTTATGGATAGGCATATAGGCATATGGAAAGAAAGATAGTCTTATGAACTTTTACATACTTTTTTGCAAGTGGCAAAAAATACACTTGTCACTATTCTTGCTTTTTAATATTAATGCGGTCAAATTCAATATTTTATAGAAATATTAAGATAATAAAAATGCTATATATATATTAGTTATCTATTTAATTTTCCTTTAATTATTCTGTCTTTAGCCACTTTATTGACCTGCCCCAGGTTTGCATTGCATGATGGGCTCTAGCAAAGCACACAGACACCCAGAGGAAGCCTGATTAGGTGTATAATATTGTTTTTATTAAAAAATTATTCATATTTTGCAGCTATTAATCATTTAATTTTCAATGAAACATTTTTATGTTGATTTAATTCTTCATTTTAATGAATTTTAGAGAAAAAATACCTTTTACCTGAAGTCCTAATTATGCAGCTTGTATTGTCTGTCTACTGATTGTGGGCATGATTGAGTCCCAAGAGAAAAAGCTGATACTGGCAAATGATTTCCTTTTGTTTACTTTCAGGGAATTCGTAATGTGATACTAAAAATAGAATTTCAAGAAACTGTACATAGCCCTCAGCTAAAACCTGACACTGAATTTTAAAATGACATTAGTTCACAAATTGTGTTATAGCAATTGTATAAAAAAGTTCATACCTCTAAGGAAGAATAATCTATTTTATTTATAGCAAATCTTTGAGTTAGTACTATATTGTCATGTTCTAAGCAGCACTTAGTGCAGCTGTTTGATGGTACTAAAAATACAATTACCTTCCCAAAGAAGCATCATAATTTAGCACTGTTCATTATAGAAAAGTCATCAAAAAACTTCAAGGAAATAAGTAACTTGGAAAGTGATTTTATTGGCGGTTTTAATTTGTTAGATTTTATAATTACCTTATGATGCCTCTTCTGTGATCTAAAATTGAAGTCCTTTCATTTATCCATTCCCTATCATAGAATTGTGTGTAGCTCTTGCACATAGTCAATGTAACTTATACTTGTTAAGTCTTAGTATGTGCCAGAAATTCAAAGATTTCGTATACCCCCCCCACACACACACAAGGTGCCAAAAATGTATACCCATTGTAAGAAAGGAAAAATACTGTATTAAAGTAGTAATACTTAATACATACTGATAGCAAAAGATGAATACAAGTCACACTGAGTAGAAGTCAAATGTGACTTGAGTATTACAAATTTAATACAGTTTTTTCCTTTCTTAAAATGAGTGCATTTTTGGCACCATTTGTGTATATACATGGTAGATTATATATAGATACCATTTGTGTATATACATGGTATATATATATATATATATATATATATATAGTGTGTAGGCATGTATATGTGATTGTGTTGCTGTGTGTATATGTGTGATGTTCACATAAGTGTATACAAAAACATACAAAAATGATACAAAAGAGATACCTAAGACTATGAGAGCCTTCAAAGGAAATTTTACCTAATTTGGAACTAAAATGGAAAGGTAATTAGGAATTCATTAGTTAAAAAAGCTAATGCATTCTAGACAGAGGAAGTGTCCAAGCAAATGTTGTGTGCAAAGAGTATCTTGGTGATTGTGAGGAGGTGGGAGAGGCTTATGTGGCTGATGTGGGAGAGGTGATGTGGACACAGCCTGGTGGAAGCTCGTAGGCAGCTCATGTGCAGATTTGGATTTTATCTTATGAGCAGTGGGTCTTCGGTAAGATGGGATCTTAAGTAAGGAAATGAGATGATGAGAATTTTAGTTTGAGAAGATTTCTCTGGATGTTAATGTCAAAAACAGGTTTTAGGAAGGTAAGTGGTGTCTAGAATGGAAACAAGTAGCCCCATGAGAAAGCTCTGCATGGTTCAGGAGAGAGGCCTTGTTGGGTAGAGCAGTGAGTACAGAGATGGAAAGTGGACATGGAGGTTCTAATCGTAGTTGTCCTTCAAACACTAACTTCTGTCTACGTGGCTCTAAATTTTATTATTTAATTACTTATGAGACAGTAAGATTAGAGTGACTTACAAGCAATGTATTAACACATTTTATCCCTAAGGATAAGGGAATGTAGGGTGCCTGAACTCAGATTTTGCTGTCTTAATGTAAATAAAATGCCAGTTCTCTGCTTAAAGACGACATATCACTGTCGTTCAAGCTGCATAACTCCTTCCTTTGTAAAAAATAAAGTAGCACCATGGCAGTTATCATGTTTTCATAAAACCTAAGCTTGTCATATTTTATTATTGTCAGTTATGTATAATTTTTCAAAGTAACTCTGAATTATAATTTAAAAATTATTTGATGGACATTAAATGGTCAGCTAGAGAATGCTATTAGACTGTAATTCCATATAACTGACCTTCTTGAAAGGTTAGTTGCACTAATGAATCTTCTGTTTTAGGCAAGAGTCCATATTTTACAAAACACTTATATAAAAGTTCCAGTGACAAAATATTCATCTTTTTCTCAAATTTAGCACATGCTGAATTTATCTAATAAATCTACATTTATTACATCTAATAAAATTCTTACCAGAGCAGAAGCAATAATTCTTAAATATTAATAACTTCTCGAGTTAAAAAATGTATAACTATGTGTCTAATCACACATTTTTTGACAAGAAACATTAAAGAAATTCCATTTATGTTTAATTAATTCTTTTTACTGATAAAGGATATGAACTTTATCAAAGTTCTGTACTTTGATCAGGAAACAATCAGGGGTGACGCCTGTGGCTCACAGGAGTAGGGCACCGGCCCCAAATACCAGAGGTGGTGGGTTCAAACCCACCACCAAAAACTGCAAAAAAAAAAAAGAAACAATCAGTATTTACAAAATATAAGTATCAGCGGTGAATGGAGCCACATGGCTAACTTTACTTTCACCATCTCCTATGGAGATATCTAGTGTATCATTGCCATAAAGGGCCAGTATTCAAATGCTCTCCCCTCTGGACATTACTGAAATATCCTTAGATGGAGTAAGGATTTTTCCTGACCTGTTTAGTGGTATTGTAAGTTACAGACCACCTAATTGTTTTTATGCAAGTCAACATTTTCTTTTCAGGGAAAAAAAACAAAACAAAAAAACAAACCCTTAGTGGTATTACCAGATGGAGAGTAACTTAACTATAAATGAGAAGAAATACTAATACAATCTTATAAAAAAGAACATTTGTTTTATTAGCCTGTGAGAAAGAATGAATGTGCAAAGTTGTTCTTTAAAGTGCCCTTTACAGCGTGTGTGTATGTGTGTGCGTTTTAATTCCAGTTGGTAATTTTTTGAGTTGACTTTTATGACATTACCTAACATTAATTAGGAAAATTATATTTTTCAGTAGTTTCTGTAACATGTTTGGGATATATCGTGACTTTGAAACTATCCAATATTTTTCAAGTAGTGTATTACTTAGTAATCTACATAAACTGCTTCTTTTTCCTTTATTTATTCAAGTATTATATAACCACCGTAAGAATATGACCATGAAAACAAGGCTGGTAACAAGCAGTGCTTATTCATTTTTAATGACTGCAGCTTACATTCAATGAAAGTTGACTATGTACAGGACTCTTTGCTAAGTGGTTTTCTTTTCTTCTCTTTTCTTTTCTTTTCTTTTCTTTTCTTTTCTTTTCTTTTCTTTTCTTTCCTTTCCTTTTCTTTTCTTTTCTTTTAATACTTTTATTCCAATTAGGAAGGTAATATACCCCTATTGCAAAAACTTTAGAAGTACAGTACAAACAATTTCACTTTTGATGTATTATTTTCATTTTGATTTGTTCCAGCACTTACAAGTTTGTCGTTATTGGTTAAAGATATTATTCATGCATACAGTACAAAATTAAAAAAATCAAATCTCATTGTTCTCCCACTGATAATATCCACTGTTAAAAGTTTCTTTAATAATCTTTTCAGTGATAACTACAGGCATATAAAAACATGTATGCATATATTCCTTTTTAAAAACATGAATTTAGCATATGCAACTGACTGGTACCTCCATTTTTATCTCTTAATAGAATCCTTCAGAACTCTGGTACTATAACTTCATATAAAGGGAATAGCATAGTACTACACTCTTTTGTAAACCTTTTTTCACTAAGCATAATGTTTTTGAGATTTATCCATAATGTTGCAGACATCTGAAGTTTGGTCCTTTTCATTGCTGAGTATTATTTCAATGTGTGATAAATGACAAAGTGATTTTCTTAAAAACATTTTTTATGAAATTGTATAAAGAAGAGGCCAGAAGCAAGGGTGGAGAACCTGTGGCCTTAAGGAAATGTGTGGCCTTCCTGATCTTTAAGTGCAGCCTTTTGACCAAACCCAAATTTTGTGTAACAAATCCTTTTATTAAAAGAGGTGCACTAGAGAAATATAAAGCTTTTCTTGCTCCTTTGGTGCTTAAAAAGAATGATCTTGAAATCAGAAGGCCTCAGGTTCCCCACCCCTGGTACCTCTCACCAGCTTCTCTGCTCCCCGGTCACGCACCTACAACTCAGTGGCTGAGAAACCACTTGTGAAGATGGAAGACTCCCAGCAGTCACGTAATCTCTTCCACGTCCCAGCCAGGCAGCCCGCACACAACTGCCATGCAGAGTTTTTCAATTCACAGGAGAAATGCTTCTCCATTTTTGAAATTTTCATTTTCCCTATGCCTATAAGCATGATTATCTTCTTCTTACCACATTTTAATTTTTCTTTTAACATATAGCCTTATTTCTTTCACTTTTATAGTAAAATGTACCACCATTTTTGAAACAAACCAAGGTTTTATTATTATAAGATATAAATATTTTTTGTTTAAGGGACCAGGTCTTGCTTTATCATCGAGGTTACTCCTGGGCTCAAGCAATCCTCCTGCCTCAGACTTCCAAGAACCTGGCACTACAGGCACGTGCCACCACACCTAGCTAATTTTTAAAGTTTTTTGTAGGTATGGAGTCTTGTAATGTTGCTCAGGTTGGTCTCCAAGTCCTAGCCTCACAGTCTTCCCATTTCAGCTTCCCAGAGTGCTAAGATTGCTAGGATGAACCACTAGTGTTTCACCCCAAGCTATAGTATTTTATTTTATTTTGGTTTGTTTTATTTTATTTTATTATTTATTTTTAGACAGTGACGCTCTGTTGCCCAGGTTAGACTGCTGTGGCATTATCATAGCTCACAGCATCAGCATAGTTTATAACAACCTCAAACTCTTGGGCTCAAGTTATCCTCTTGCCTCAGTCTCCTAAGTAGCTGGGACTACAAGTGCCCACCACAAGGCCCAGTTATTTTTAGAGACAGGATCTCGCTCTTGCTCAGGCTGGTTTCGGATTCCTGAGCTTAAGCAATCCACCTCCCTTGGCCTCCCAGAGTGGTAGGATTATAGTCATGAGCCACTGTGCCTGACACCCTTTTTCAGTATTGATTCTCAGAAACACTAAGTCTCTTCTTTCCACAATATCTCCTTTGGCCTGTATAAGCCAGAGTAATTGTACTAGATAGGAATCCAAAGACTCTAGGTCTATGTTCTGTTCTGCTCCTTATTGTGTAACTTTACTTTGTAAAGCCTGGGCTTTATTATTTACAAAATGATCTCTATTATGTTTGGTCATGAGGAGTTACTTGTGTGAAACAGTACATGTGAAATTATTCATCAATTGAATTATTTGATCAAGATTTATGAGATGTTTCTCTGTGCGGGGATTCTTCCCTATGCCAGAGGTACAGCATAAAAGAAGACTCAGGCCTTATTCCCTCCCAGTTTCACTGCAATACACTTGAAACTATTCAGTGATATAGGGAGGGAAGTGTCAGAAAAAGCTGTCTAACTTGATTACGTATTACTAATGTGTATATTTATGCAGTCCACTTAATTAAATAGTTATCTCCATGGTGATAAGAAGCATGCCCATTTCTGTTACATCTTTTGCAAAATATATATAGCAAGGTACCCAGGTGAATAAAAAGTGAATTTAAGAAAAAATTAAGAAAAGTCTAAGAGTGATGTTGAGAAGTTAGGAAGACATATAGCCAGCCACAGAGTAAGTTAAGTTTCAGAAACTCAGTACCTTTTCTGAAAAATCCTGTCATTTGGTTATTTTTTGTCATAGAAGGATTATGGAATTAAAGTCAGTATCAGTGCATGTTAATGAAGACATTTCTATGAGGCAGGTGTGTAGAAAATAAAATTAGCAACATAAAAACATGAATCATCTTTTTTATTTCTATTCTTCTCAGAAAAACTATGTCCTGAATTCCCAAATTCTTCCAGGAGGGATCTGTTAATTCTGGTCATGATGTGGTTCTTTGATTTCATGATGCTGCATTCCCGTATCTTTTCTGACACTGGGGAGTTTATTACTTTAGCCCAGTTAATATTAGGATTGCTGAGAGGGTTCCCATTACCTGAAGTCATTTAAAAATGGGATGATGATTTTTTTTTTGTCCTTGTAATATGCATCATTCTGAAATATATTGATACCTTCAGGCAGTGCTGACTGATCCTGGATATTGGAGGCTATTTCTCTTCTACGTCTGTGCATGTGGCAAGCACTGATGACTATACTGACTATACCAACATTTTTGATTAGTTACAACAAGGTATAAAATGATTGTGTCTCTCTCATCCAACCCTTGGCATTGCTGTCCTGATAAACGTAGTCAGTCAGGTTTGCCTTAGGGATTTTAGAAGTGTGAGGTAAGTGAGATGTTCTATGGGTGTTTCAGGTCACGCTAACACCTCTCACTGATTAAAAGATGTTTTCAAACTTGACTTTACGTTTATATTTTCATTCACGAACTGGCATTTAAAATAATTTCTTATCCCCGTGTTCAGGAAATGTACATTCTCTTTTGGGGGGACTGGCTTGCAAAGGATTGATGGATAATTTTAGAAATAGTGTTAGGTTATTGATCCCTAAATGAAAACAGTTTCGAAAGATTATTAATAGTCAGGGTTCTGCAGAGAAAAAAGAAGCAATAGAATAGATGTGTGTGTGTGTGTGTGTGTGTGTGTGTGTGTGTGTGTGTGTGTGTGTCTATGTCTATCTGGGGGGAGAGAGAGAGAGAGAGATTGAGAGATTGAGATTTCAGGAAGTTAGCACACATGCTGATGGGGACTGTCAGGTCTGAAATCCACAGGGCCGTATGTGGCAGGCTAACAGGCGAAGAGGACTCAGGGTTGCAGTTTTGAGTCCGAAGGCAGTTTGGAGGCAGAACTTCTTTCTCATCTCAGGACTCCAGTCTTTTCTCCTATGGCCCTCACCTGATTAGATGAGGCAACTCTCCCTGTAGAGGGTAATTAAATCTACTTTACTCGAAGTCTCCTGATTTAAAAGTCAATCACATCTGAAAAAGTACCTTCACAGAAACTGCTTACCGGCATCTGACCAGCCTAGCCAAACTGACACATTCAATTAACCATCATCGTGGAGTCCTATTGAAAATAAATTCTACTATAGGATTCATATTGCCTTGGGGAAATAAATGGTACAACAAGTAATACTTATTTAAGTAATGCTTATTTAATACTTTTAAATGGTAAGTTTTACCATTTGAAATACTAATATGAGCACCTATGGGAAAATAGGGAATAAGGTGTGAAGGCTTATATCTAGATTTAGATCTTGAAGGCTTATATTTTCTTAGTTTTTATACCCACAATGTGTGGAGAACTTTATAATAAAAATATCATTATGTCAATAATATTTATTATTAGCCACTATATTAGGTGATCCACACTTCTTATTTCAATTGCTCAAATCTAGAGTAGACACTAATATTTTCTCTACTACAAAGATGAGAAAATTGGTGCTCAAAATAGGCTGAGACTTGTGCAGGGGGACAGAGATAGTAAAAAGGAGAACCACACATATTAGGGATTATAGCACGTTAGGGATTTTCTGCTCCCATCCCAGTGTGAAACAGACCCGAAGTGGAGGCGCTACAGTTTTTGTCTTTACACGTACTGTCTGGATGAATCCAGAGTATTTCATAGCCAATTTTTATGAAGAAAATTCTCTTACCCCAAATTACCCCATAATGCCTTCTAAAAACTATGATTTTTTTTTTTTTCTTTCTTAGTATTTGCCAGAGGGCCGGTCATGGTGGTTCATGCCTGTAATCCCCGTACTTGGGAGGCCGAGGCAAGGTGGATTGCCTGAGTTCACAGGTTCAAGGCCAGCCTGAGCAAGAGTGAGACCCCATCTCTAAAAAAATAGCCGGGCTTTGTGTCAGGTGCCTGTAGTCGCAGCTACTTGGGAGGCTGAGATAAGAGACTTGCTTAAGCCCAAGAGTTCGAGGTTGCTGTGAGCTGTGACGCCATGGCACTCTGCCAAGAGCAATATAGTGAGACTCTGTCTCAAAAAAAAAAAAAAAAAGTAATAATTTGCCAGAAATTGTTTTTGTGGTTAATATTTTTTAAGAGGATTATATGGCTATTAGGTACAGCGATTGACTACAGGTAAATAATGTGTATTCTAAATGAAATATTTCAAAACCATGTCAGATTATTTTCTGTTTGACCTTTAACACAGTAGAAAAAAGTTAAGCTTACAAAAAAACTTGACTCCAGAGGTTTTGTACCACCCTGAGAGAGGATGCTGAGAGAAACAATCTTGGAAGATCCATTAACAAGCCTGAGCCTGCTGTTCCTGCCTTCCTGACCTCCTCCCACTCCCCATATTGCACTCTGGGCTGCAATCACTCTGATGTCCTTTCCGCTTTCTGAACAACAACACAGTTGTATTTCTAACATACTGATACACAGTGCTTAATAGATAATTTATAAAGGAAGGAAGAAAGGAACTTAGATAGAAAAGAATATTCTCTAGAACTACTTTTTTGCTCCGTATCTACTATTCTTCAGTCAATTTGTTTACTTATATAATGCCTTTGTACTTGTATAATTGCTAACCAAGAAGCTGAGGGGCTGAGGGAAATTTATCAGTGTTGATGCAGATGATCATTATTAATTTTTATTTATTCTTTTTCCTTCACCTATCACTATGAGCTTGTCACACATGAAGCTCGAGATAGCACACTTGAATCTTAGCATGTGCTGAGCCATAGTGAAAAATAACAGTCATCTTTGAACTGTCTTCTTTGAATTCAGAAGGAAATACTGATTTGCCTTCTCTAACAGATACCTTTAAACAGTTGGTTGACATTACAGCGTCAGAAAAATTCTATAGAGTAATTGCTCTTTAAAAAATTCTCCCCAGCAATGCTCCCTTGCTGTAGGACACGACTTGTGTAAGCTTGGGAAATGTGGTTGGGCACAGTGGATTGTGTCTACAATCCTAGCACTCTGGCAGGCTAGGTGGATTGCTTGAGCTCAGGAGACTAGCTTGAGCAAGAGCTAGACCTCATCTCTAAAAAATAAAAACAAAAAAGATTGTGAAACATTTTTTAAGAACAGGAAAGGACAGAAACGCATCTGCCATTATTATTTTAACAGTTTGACCTACTGTTATAAAGGTGATCTGTACTGAAGGCATCCCGCTTTGGTTTCATAGTAATAACTGGAAGAACCAGTCATCATGACATACATCTTAGAACAAATAAAATTGGAGAAACAGATTATAACCCATTATTAATTTTATCAATGCTCTTTTAAATTTGACCATATTTACTTTGTGTTCTTAATATAAATATCAAGAATAAATTATTTTTCAGGTTAAGAAATTAATCTCTAGAATGTGTATTTAAATTGCTCCCAAAAATTTAAATAGAGATGTAAGTGCAAAACCTAATTCAATGAGCTTAAACTATTTTGAAAAGCACCCAACAAACTTAAAATTTTATATCAATTCATTATGAGAGAACATTATTTTAGGCCTTTGATGCACATTCATTCTAATTCAGCAAGAACAGTAAGAGAAAAGATAAAGTATATCTTTTCTATGAAGAATATCTTCATAAAGTGATTGCACTGTCATAAACAAGAAGTTGGTTTGCCAATAGGTTTCAGTTTTATTTTGTTAGTTAATTTACTTGTCTTCTCTGTTCCAAACTCTAGGGAAAGGAATTCAAAGGCTACCTTCTTTTCCCTACTGCTAGAACAAAAGGCTTTATCGTAAGTGCAGAACTACTAATGAGAAGTCCTAGTTCCTACTCTAAGTGCCTGTAGACAGTGAGGGGTGATAGGTGATGACAGAGTCAACAGGAAAGGCGCATTTGAGTTTGGGTAAGTAGGTGTGGTTAGTGAAAAGATTCCATACTGAGGCAGAGGGTCTGGTTTGGCATCTTAATCTTACCTTAAGGAAGACTGATAGCTGTCAGAGAGACTTGCTATGATTCTGGGCCAGTGCAGCAAATGGACAGAGCCAGCTGCAAATTTTACCCACCAAAATGGAATATTTCCTGACATTCCCAATAGAATAATTGAAAAGCTAGAGAAATGTTGGATTTGCTATACCACTATTTCCTTAAATTCTGATTTGCATAAGCATCGAGAAATCTTCTGAACAAACTAAGTTTAAAAGGACCAATGCATGTTTGTTTGTTTTTTCTCTCAGCCCTAATTGCCACTATGATGAGGCATTTGGATAATAGGAAGAGTCATTATACTGAGGAACTTAAGGATAAGTTTTATTTTTTTAATTTATTATTCTTTAAAAGGGTACTTACATAGTCCCAGATACTTAGGAGGCTGAGATGGAAGGATAGTTAAAACACAAGGGTCTGAGTCCATTAGTCTGGGAACATGTCGAGACCCTGTCTCTTAAAAAAGAAAAATAAAAGTACTTAAATTCCAGTCTTTGAATTCTAGTAATTTACCTTTGTCTTCTTTCCTTACTAAGCTTTGGAAAAAATAATATGCTGTTACTTTTTCCTTTTAATAGTGAATAATATAACTTGGATATTTTAAATTTTTAACTGTTACATGAGAAATAATCACTCCCAGAATCTTTTTTTTTTTTTAATTGTTAAATCATAGCTGTGTACATCAGTGCAATCACCTGTACCCATTCTAAGATGCACCGTAGATGTGTCCCCACCCATTACCCTCCCTCCACCAAAACCTCCCCCATCCCTTCCCCTTCCTTGGCCCTTTCCCCATAGTCTTGTGCTATAGTTGGGTTATAGCCTTCATGTGAAAGCTATAATTTACCTTCATAGTAGGGCTGAGTACATTGGATACTTTTTCTTCCATTCCTGAGATACTTTGCTAAGAAGA
>CAUYPK010041086.1:0-16065 GCA_963574355.1 Loris lydekkerianus
TATTAGTGGGCATTCCCACCAGCAGTGTAGAAGTGTGCCCTTTCCTCCACATCCACGCCAACATTTCTGGTTTTGGGATTTTGTTATGTGGGCTACTCTTACTGGGGTTAGATGATATCTCAAAGTAGTTTTGATCTGCATTTGTCTGATGATTAAGGATGATGAGCTTTTTTTCATGTGTTTGTAGATTTTGCGCCTGTCTTCTTGAGAGAAGTTTCTCTTTAAGTCCCTTGCCAGAACTCCAGCACGACTCAACCCGAATAAGACATCCCCCAGACACATCGTAATCAATTTCACTAAAGTTAATATGAAGGAGAAAATTCTGAAAGCTGCCAGACGAAAGAAAACCATTACCTACAACAGGTTTTCTTTTTCTTTCAGATATTCCATACTGTTCATACATTAGTTTTCTGACTTTTTTCATATAATTCTTTAGTTCTTTGAGCATATTTAAAACAGTTGTTTTAAAGCATTTGTCTGTATCTGCCATCATCATGTCATTTTCAGAGACAGTTTTTGTTTATTAGCTTTTTTTTTTCTGAATGGACAATACTTTCCTGTTTCTTTATATCACTTGTGATTTTTTTTAATTGAAACTGATTATTTGAACCTAAAAATATTATTACCTCTACTTTTGCAGATGGAGAAACTGAGGCTTGGTTAAGCAAACAGGCATAGAGAGATAATAGTGGACTTGAATTCCGAAGTCCAGCATTTGGATTCCAGAGTTTTCCTTTTGAATGCTGGGGGAAAAAATTGTCTCCTACTTTTTCTCTAATTCTATGCTCACAAAGCAAACTTTTAATGCATAATGTAGTATCTTAATAAAACATGAATATTAGAACAATATAATCTGTGGATAAAGCCTGGGCGAGTTATGTCTTACAATTTAAGTTAAAAAAGAAAAACTAGGATTTAAGTTTATAATTCATTCTATTATGATATTAATCCTTGCCTGCTCTTTTAGAGTCATAGTTCTGAATATAACAAATAAGGATCAAACCATAAACCTTTTGTATACTTTCTAATTTTCAAAGATTTTTACAAACATCTCATCTTACCCTCATAATATGTCCTTGAACTAGTTATAAGTATGTTTCCTTTTTTGGAGTTAAGTAAATCCAGAGTACATGATTTAAGTATCTGGAGCAGAGTGAAAAACTCATGGCTGATGAAGCTCAGATGTAAATAAATGTCTTCTGACTCCTCGTGCAAGACTCTTTTCCAAAATAGCATAGATCAGGCATTTCATGAATTCCTTTCTAGAACTAGCAAATGACTTGACCCTTACTTCATCTGGTTTTGTTCAGTGTTGTAGAATTAAGAACTGAATGATGAGTGACTTATTATTGTCATGGAGGATTATAATATTTAATGCATGTATGAGTCTAATATAATTAAATAAGAAATGTAATCTCTGTAGAGTTAATGTATAATAGAAGGCACTGAAATGGAACTGCAACATATACTTAAGAAATTGTTTTTTTCATTGGACATAACAAGCCAGGAAAAATGACAAACGATTTTGTGTTTTCTTTTTCACAGACTACGTTCACATATACTTGGTGTCAACATTTAAAAGTTTATTTTTGGTTTCTGGATAATTTGGTATTTCCACCCCTTTCTTAAAGCATCACCAGAAAACTTATGAGTAGATGATTGACTTCTAAAAGTTTTTCTCTTTCCCAGAGTCCTATCAACCCAATGACTTTTTCTTTTGATGACTGGTGTTCCATATAATGGCATGTAAAACTTCTGTTCTTACCCTCTTTTCTTGACTATGACTACCTTTTAAGGAAGAAAAAAAATACTGTGATTTCAAACTGGCACTAAATTGATTTAATAGCTGTTCATTCACATGCTTCAATCGGGAAGAACACAGTTGCCGAGTCTATCAGTAACAGCGTGTATCTTTTCATTAAACAGAGTTAACATTATGATTGTAGACTATGGTATGTTATAGAAGGAAGTAAATTATTAGTTAAGTGATGAAAAGTTATATGTGATATATTATGTAAATATTAGTAGTAAATAGTAATGATTTAATTAATTTATTTATTTATCTATTTATGAATGATAGAGTCTCACTCTATCAACCTGGGTAGAGTGCCATGGCATCACATAGATCACAGCAACCTCAAGTTCCTGGACTCAAGTGATTCTCTTGCTTCATCCTCCCAAGTAGCTATCTTTTCTATTTTTAGTAGAGACAGGGTTCTCACTCTTGCCCAGGCTGTTCTTGAACTCCTGAGCTCAAGCAACCCACCTGCCTGGGCCTCCCAGAGTGCTAGGATTACAGCCATGAGACACAGCACCCTGGCCTGTAATTATAATTTTAATCACAACTAACCTTTTTAATGCTTGCTATGCTCTACACAGCATCTTAAGTGATTTAATTTGATCTTCACAACAAACTAAAAAGTCAGTCCTAGCATTTTCCCCATTTTACAAATGAGAAAAATGATACCCCAAAAAGTGAAGCAGTTTATCCTATTAGTGAAATCTACCAGTTCCAGATTCCCCATTCTTAAACATTTGCTGCACTGCTATATGACATATAATTAAACAATAAAATCTGAGTTCCCATGAGAAACAAGTACATGCTTCCCCCAAACTGCAAAACACTAGCTTATTTTACTATCCAGTCCACAAGTTTTGTGGCCAGGAATATAGATGCACAAGGAATTCTCTTGAAGCATAAGATGTAGAAATATAATAAATTATAAAGATATGTTTTCCTATTTTACATAGTCTCCATTTAATGAGGACAGAAATTTGGAAGAAATTACTCTCAAAGTTTCATGTATTCTTTTTCTTGCACGTGTACTGTGAAAGTCATAACAGATATTATTTGCCTATTTTCTTTGGCAACTGGGAAATTCAGAACAAAATTCACAGGCCACCTATAATACTGTGTTAGATGTTATTATGTCCTGGTATTAATCCTGTCTTGGCTTTATATTGTTTCCTTTCCCCATTTTTCATGGTCTCTGGTTTCTTGAACCATCACTCTTTATTCTGTTGTATTAGAAAAATTTATTTAAGGCACCTCAGAATCTTATTGAAGTATTTGCTGAAGACTAAATACATTGAAAATAAAGCATATAATATCAAAATTCAAAATATATTGTTTTACTTCGAGACTTAGAATTGTCATAAGCTCAAATGTGAACTGTTGAGATTTTCTAACTGTAAAATTAAGAGAGAGTTTGGTTTGGTTTTAGAAGCAGAGTATAGATACAATCATAACTTTTCATGAAACCTTGGTTCATATATCCTACTGTAAAAATAAGTTTTGTTCTGTATGGGGGAAGCTCTTTCTAGAGCGTATTTTTCTATGTATTATTAGTTGTGTGATATAAAGGGAAAGTTTTCCTCACCTAATAATAAATGTTAAAGGTGAGTTTTCCCAGACCTTCTGCAGGGCTTATAAAATACAGTTATTGTGGATGATCTGATAGCAAATGTAACCTCCACAACTTTTGCTAATATCAGAATTGATTATTCTAACATTCTGGTTCCTATAGAACAGAGACCAAGCCTCCATGCCTCTTATGAAGAAGAGCTTCAGATGTTGTATTTTATACCAGTTTGCTAAAATCTCTTATTATTGACACCTGGAGCATCTCATTTTCAGGGCATCTGGAGGATATGATTGTCTAGGCAGGTGAGACCCTAGAGATACAACCTAAACTGTGTCCATTCTTTTTAAAAAAATTTTTTTTATTAAGTCATATATGCATAGATCATGAATATATTTATGCCTTTGTGGGATTCAATGTGTTGATTATTTGTACAACTTGGAGTGCTTACATCGTACTAATTAACATAGCTTTCACCTCATTTACTTAATCACAGTGTTAAGACATTTGTGTTCTATACCTGATAGATTTGACTTATACCCTTGCAATATGCTTCATAGTTGTGGTCCCACCATTAACCCTACCTCTATTGAACCACCCCCCTCCCTTCCTATCCTACTCCCTTTCCCTCCTTCATCCTGGGCTATAGTTGTGATTCATCTTTCATATGAAAGTGTGAGTGATTATAAATTGGTTTCACAGTAGTACTGAGTACATTGGATTTTTTTTTTTTTCCATTCCTGAGATACTTTACTAAGAAGAATATTTTCCAGTTCCATTCATATAAACATAAAAGAGGTAAAGTCTCCTTTTTTTTTTTCTTTCTGTTTGTTTGTTTGTTTGTTTTTGCAGTTTTTGGCCAGGGCTGTGTTTGAACCTGCCACCTCCAGCATATGGGGCTGGCACCCTACTCCTTTGAGCCACAGGCACCACCCTCAATCTTTTTTTAATGCTGCATAGTATTCCATGGTATACATATACCACAATTTATTGATCTATTCATGGGCCAATGGGCACTTAGGCTTCTTCCAAGACTTGGCAATTATGAATGGAGCTGCAATAAACAATCTGGTGCATATTTCTTTGTTGCCAATTGATTTTTAGTCTCTTGGATATACCTCTAATAGAGGAATTGCAGGATCAAACGGCAGGTCTACATTTAGATCCCTGAGTGTTCTCCAAACTTCCTTCCAAAAGGAACGTGCTAGCTTGCATTCCCACCAGCAGTGCAGAAGTGTTCCCTTTTCTCCACATCCACACCAACATCTGTTGTTTGGGGCTTTTGTGATGTGGGCTACTCTTACTGCAGTTAGATGGTATCTCAGAGTAGTTTTGGTTTGCATTTCTCTGATAATTAAAGATGATGAGCATTTTTTCATCTGTCTGTAGACCATGCGCCTGTCTTCTTCAGAGAAGCTTCTGTTCATGTCTCTTGCCCACAATGAAATGGGATCACTTGTTCTTTTCTTATTAACAAGTTTGAGTTCTCTGTGGATTCTGGTTATTATACCTTTGTCGGAAATATAACCTGCAAAAATCCTCTCCCATTCTGAGGGTTTTTGTTTTTTGTTTGTTTGTTTGTTTGAGAGATAGTCTCATTATGTCGCCCTTGGTAGAGTGGCGTGGCATCACAGCTCACAGCAGCCTCAAATTCTTGGGCTTAAGTGATTCTCTCACCTCAGCCTCCCAAGTAGCTGGAAACAGGCACTCACCACAATCTCCAGCTATTTTCTTTTGGAACCTGCCAGCCCCGGTGTATGTGGCTGACACCCTAACCACTGAGCTATGGTCCATTCTTAGTTGCAAGAGGGGAAAAGTATCTCAAAGGAGAAAGGTTATTTAAGTTTTCCAGGGGATGAGGGGAAGTATCCTAGGAGGAAAAGAAAAAGGGAATGGGAAATACTATTCTAGATAAAAGAAAAATAATAATAAATGAATGAGCATAGGGCATAGACCACTTAGTCCGAGCAGAGGGTAAGTCTCCTCCCGACAGCCCCTCCTTAATCAGCTCTGTGATGACTGACGTGTCACAGAGCCCACAGATTACTTTCCATGCCAAGAGTTTGCTGTTAGTAAATTGAGATGATGAATTTTCTTGATAACTTGAATTCCTGAGTGTGCTGAGAGTAGAGAGGTCGAGGAGGCTGCGTTGGGGGCTCTGATTCTCTCACTGTGACTGGCAGCTAGCTTTTCCTGGCCAGCTCCGTGGACTTCATGAATCCTGTACTGTGCTGTCAGGTGCCAGAAACAACAACCACATCAGGTCTCACTTCAGGATTGAACAAAGTTATCTCTGCCCAGCACGTTTCCAAATGCAATGAAAAAAAATGTATGAACAGATGGAGGAATTCACTTGTTCCATTTCCCTTTGGTGAATCTTAGGAGCTCCTTTGCCCATGATGTGTTTGTTTTCCATACTTTAAAAAAAAATTTCCCCCAGATATTGTATAAAATTCAGTATTTGAAAGTTGGTTCTGGCAAAGTTAACCAAATAGCTTTTATGTTAATTCCACAGATGTGTTTATTTGTACATGTCTAGAATAATTTCTGTCCTCAAATTACTGTTCTTTGTAACCAGGGTATGACAATAATTAGCTACTCTTTCAGAGTTTAAGGGTCACTCTATTTGTTAAAAAACAAAGTAAAAGCCAGGCACAGTGGCTCACTCCTGTAATTCCACCACTCTGAGAGGCTAAGGAGGGCGGATTGCCTGAGCTCACAGGTTCGAGACCAGCCTGAGCCAGAGCAAGATCTCATCTCTAAAAATAGCTGGGCATTGTGGTGGGCGCCTGTAGTCACAGCTACTCCAGAGACTGAGGCAAGAGAATCTCTTGAGCCCAAGAGTTTGAGGTTGCTGGGAACTATGACACTACGGCACTCTACCAAGGGTGACAAAGTGAGACCCTATCTCAAAAAACAAATAAACAAAAGTAAAAACAGGAGAAGCTTGATTAATATAAAAGGAGTACTATTGCCTTATAATTTTTACTAATCGATGCTAAATAACATAATCACAATGAAGCTATTTTTAGTATTTTTATTTAAAATGAAACTTTCAGAGTCTATTCTTCTTTGCCTCTTTTATTTATATTTCCTTTTGCTATACATTATTTTACATTTTTACACTTTTAGTAAATGGAAGAAGCCTGCATATGAGATGCAGGACTCCTGTGTTTATTTATTCGCAGATGCATATGTGATACCATTTTAGGTAACTATATTTTAAAGGTAGGGTAGGGGTTATTTTTTAATGTGCATTTTAGAAAGCTTTTATTTTTTAATTTCAAATTACTATGAGAAAGTAGAGTAGTTTAAGGTCAGAAGGATGGCAAATGGTTAGTATTCTTGAAGATTACAATCTATAGAAAACTCACTGGTGTAAACTGTGATACTTGCATATTTAGAACCACAACTCGTGTTAAAAAGGATTTCTTTTTAATGTAAAATTTTCTCCTCCAACTTCCTAATGTCAAATTTATTTATTTATTCATTCATTCATTCATTCATTTACTTTGAGACAGAGTCTCTCTGTGGCACCCTTGGTAGAGTGCTGTGGCATCATCATAGCTTACAAGAACCTCAAATTCTTGGTCTCAAGTGATTCTCTTGCCTCACCTCCCAAGTAGGTGAGACTACAGGTGTCCTGCTGTCTCCAGCTTGAGGGAGCATACCCCTTCCTTTGCGTGGCTGCTCTGTGGACGCATGCCTCAGTCGTCCCAAAACTTCACGTTATGGCCCTAATACTTGTGATTCTCCATGTTGTCTCTGCTCCCTTGGACCTCAGTGTGACATTTACCGTTCCTTTGGGGCTCTCAAAAAGAAGTCATGGATTTAAATCCCTGCTGTCCATGTTACTAGCTGGTTAGACTTTGGGCAAGGAATTGAATTGCTATTATCTGTGTCCTCTCTGGAAAAATATGGATGATTGTAAGACTTTGTAGGACTGGTTATTGCAGGTATCAAGTAGGGGTACTAGGTGAGAATGAGACTTTCAAGGCCTGATCCAGAGTGGACCATCAGTAATATCCTTTAACTCTCCCCTCCCATGCTTCTCTCCTTCCATCCTCCCTTCCTATCTCCGTTTCTTGCCTGCCTTCTTAAGCTCTTGTGTTTAAATCAAACTTACTCTATTTATAACTGATATAATTTAGAAACCATCTATTCTTACAATGTACTTATTTAAATTCTGTGAAACATTTAAATAGCATTCGTAAATTCAATATAATCATTTCCCTTTTGAAGTTTTTCAAGGATCTAATAAACTAGATGGCCCCAACTTCTGGAAAAATCTATAGAAATACAATAAATTTAATGTTTCCATCTATTGACCCTTAAGTTTTCCTAAACATTACCATGTTGTGTATATACTAGTAAATTTTCCTTATAAGTTTCAAATTAAAATAACAAATCCAAATAAATTACCCGATCTTCAATTTGATAAATGTATAAAATAGCAAATATAAAATATACACAAATTATTTTTAAATGCAAATATGTTAAAGCACTGGGCCTTGCTTCTGCTTCATTACTTTGGCCCTTGCTCTAAACTTAGATGGTCTGAAGGAAACTTACACACTAAGAGGATGATTCTACCAGCAAATTCTGGCCCTCTCAGTTCACTTTCCTCTTGCCATCATCCAGCTTAACAGCTGAAAAGTGCAATATTCAAATTCTCATTCTGTTTTGCAGCAAGAGGGGTTGATTGATACACTTTCAGTTGACAGGATGTAGACAGGAATTCTTGTGTTTTTTATTTTGTGGATAGCAAGAGAGCAGATGTCAGCTTATTACTACAGATAATGAGACCTCATAATTATCATAATATCTAACACACAAAAATCTTTCCCCATGTTCCAAAAACCATTTTATGTGCTTTCTGTGGGTTGATGCTAGTATTTACACCACCCCCATGATGTAGCTAGAATTGTCATTCCACTTCATAAGCAAGGAAATGGTAGCACAGAGAAGTCACTAACTTGCCCATATTCACACAGCCAGTAAATGACCGGGTAAAGCCCCATCCCCCTAGTTCCAGAATCCTTTTTCTCTCGTCTCTATAGTTGACTCACTCTGATCCTTTTTCCTCTGGATGCCCAAAGCTCTGTTTTATCTATGCGGCAACATTTATGACACTATTATAGCTAATGGTTTCCATGTGTGTTTCCCCAATTCACTGAGTGTTCCTTGAAGGCACATGGGGTGCCTCTTTACACCCCCAGCCACAGCCATGGTCTCCCTACAGATGTTCAACAAATACTTTAATGAATAAGTGACTCATTCATAAAATTACAAATACTATAGGCTAGACTTGCTTTAAAAAAAATCACAGTATGCCAAACCTAGTAGTTATTCCTTAAAATTAAAAAGAAGTAAGTAGAATAGGTAAAATAATGACAAGCGTCACTTTGCGTGTCACTCGGAGGACTTGTGAGTGTGAAAGGCATTGCTTCAAGGAAATATTCCCAACTAAGAGAAAGATTTCTTAAAATGCGTTTTGTTAATTTTGCAATAAGCTGGAAAGAAGCCACAATGTTTGAGGAATGCCTTGAGCTTTGCAGTGGTGGTGGAGATGTGGCTGTGTCCTTCAACTATACGTCTTTATCACACTGCCTGTACATGGTAGGGCCTGAGAGGACAAGCATCCTAGTTCCCACTTCTGTTTGTACTTAGGACTCTCGCCACAAGGAAGCTTTATGCTGTAAGAAGTAAAAGAAATACTTTCTGCTTCCTGGAATTACCAAAGCAGCCTGATGCCATCAATTCTGGACTTCTGTAGGTTCTGGAGTATGTCACACATTTGTACTCCTTCTGGCAACACTGGACCATGCATAGCTTCTCTGGTTGCTTTTTATACTACGTGGGTAGAAGCAAGTTGCCCCTTTTTGTCCAATCTGGAGACCGATAGCACGCACCCACATGTGTGCCTGACTTCCTCGCGTGTTAGAAATCTGCTCCCAGGACGGGTGCCAATGAGATATTCAGAACACTTGTTGGGATGCAGTGTAGAAGACTTATTCTACAAGTAAGGCAGCATAGTGCAATAATTAACACCTACTCTATGGAGTCAGGTGGCCTGGGTCAAGTCTGGTTCCATTTAAGTTGGATGATGTGATTTCAATCACAGCTCTCTGAGTTTTACTTTCCTTACATGTAAAGTTAGGGTAACATGAGAAGTGCTTGTGATGATAAATAGAAGAGTGTAAGAAAGAAAATGCTTTATTTATTGTGAACTGCACAGTGAAATTTCAATGTTTGCTACTATTTAAAAAAATAGCATCAGGAACTTACCATACCTCATTTCAATCCCTGTTATTTCAATGACCAGTTTCCCATGGGTTGTGAGTTGGTGTGTTAGCTTTATTGGAAGATTTTAGCATACAGGCAATTTGCCTTCCCATTATCTACCAGAGGGTTAGCAGAAAACACTGGCCCTTCCCTTCATGTGCCACGATACATTTATTTGAAGACAAACAGCTCTCTTGCTCAAGAATATCTGTCCTTCAAAAGATAAAATATTCTTTCTTTTTTTCTCTGTTATAAACCAGCCTTCTCTATTCTCTCTCTTCTTTAAACTTTACGATGATCATTGCCATGAGATGACACCTACTCACTTTATCCAAAAGAGCAAACCCACCATCCACTGGCCTGTGCCCAGATGGTGCCACCTTGGAGAGGAAGTTGAGATGTCCTTCACCACATCTGGTAACAAAGGAGACCTTACATTGTCTTTTTCTGTAAAGGACAGTGCCATTGTCTTTTTCTGTAAAGGACAGTGCTATTCTCTAATACTTGGGCAAATGTCTAAATCAAGCATTCTATAGAGAAAGAAGACAAATGGTAAGTCCCGTTCAGATCCATGATTTCCCTTGAAGAAACCTGAGTGTGGTTGGTGTGTGGGCACTGTGCAGAGCTGATGTCTTCAGAGAGACACATAAAAGCAGCACCAGAAGAGTTGCAGGAATCCAGGCAGTGATCTGTAGAGAAGGGATGTATGTCATTTACATAATAGGAGGACATGCCCAATATCATAATGGGGGGCATCCACTTGGTTTGAATGAACTGATAACTGTGTAGCAACTGGCTTTCTTCATGTGGGCAAATGCACCCTTAGTCCAGCTGTCTGTCTGCCTCTCCTTCCACAGCTCCTAGAATCTTGGGGTCCACTCCAGCTTCCTCTGAGGGCTCCTCCCACATCTCTAGCCAGGACCAAGAGTCCGGACTCCAAAATCTCCTGGTCACCTGCAGCCTTTTCCCCACCTCAGCTGCCTTTTGCCCCCTCTGATGTCTCCAGCTGTCGCTCAGCAGTTATTGAGCCAACCAGATATTAAGCGATTCACAGGTCTGTTGTATACAGAGCTTTAATTCACATCCATAAAACCCATTCAGTGCACAGAGCGGGCTTTAGAACATTTCATGGACTTGTGTGACAGCCAGCACCACAACCTAACTTTAGAATCTCTCCATCAAGACACCCCACAGCCACTAGCACTGACTCCTCATCTCTCCCCATCCACCTGGTCTTAAGCAACTCCTCTCCTTTTTGTGACCATAGCCATTTCTTATTAAGGTAATCACGCAGTAGAGGGCCTGTCGTGATAGGCTTCTTTGCCAGTTTCATTCATGTTGCAGCATGTATCAATTACTTAATATTTTGACTGCACAATAATGGCCCATTCATTAGATATACTATTCCTTATCTAGTCCCCAGCTGATGGGCATTTGGACAACTTCCACTTTGGCTTTTATGAATAATGCTGCTGTGAACATTCGTACATGGGTTTTTGTGTAGGCATATGGGTTTCATTTCCCTCAAGTGTATACCTAGGAGTGGAATTGCCAGCTTATATGGTAACTCTTATGTTTAACCTTTTGAGAAACTGCCAGACTGTTTTCCACAGAGGCTAGTCAATTTTACGTTCCCTTCAGCACTGTGTCAGGGTTCCAATTTCTCCACATCATCACCATCGCTTTTTATTTTCTGTTTGATGGTATTCATCCTAGTGGGTGTGAAGTGGTATCTCATTTTGGTTTCAAGGGGCTTTTAAAGCCTCCTTGCTAAAGTTGAAGCATGGGGAGCACATGATATGCCCATGTCCTTAGGTCACAGAGATGGACACACATGGCAAAGCTCTCTCCAAATAAAATGTCTTTGAAGATCATTCCCTAACTTTGAACCTCTAGAACCTTCTAGGTCTAAGAGGATGGAGAACCAGATTCACTGCTTCCTTTCCACAAGTTCTGAATAAGAGGGTCTTGTCCTTCACTATAACACGCTGGCTCTAGCATTTCAGGCCTCAACTGAAATGTTCCTAGAACATCAAGATACAAATAAATTATCTTGAAAACCATAGGTTTTTCCGTGACCCACTGCTGCTTCCTAGTTCAGGCATAGACTTTAAACTTGACTGACATAAATAAACAGAGACTATTACAAATTGTCATGAATCATAAATTAGGATGTTTATGTATCTAATGAGAAATTACTTTTGCTGGCAAATGCTTGTGCTTTTTCCAGTCTTCATAAATGCTTGCCTTTTTTATAAAATGGATTTCAAGTTGGCTAACCAAAATACATATGATAGACCAAAATAAAACCACTAGGGAGGAAATTGGACAAAAAGAAAATAAGAATAGATAAATAAAAACACAAGAAAAAAAAAGGTAACATTAACGATGCTTGCCATCAACCTAGTTGTCCGAGGTGGTCACAGGTATATATGAATTCTATTATAGTCTAAACATAGAGAGGAACACATTCAATTTCACAATTCAACATATTTATGTAACATAAAAGCACATATGGTACTACTCTTCCTATTAATATTCCTCAAGGTATACAGGTGGCACAAACCTACTGATTATTTTATTAAAAAATCTAAACTGTGAATCAGGTATAAGCCTGGGAACCACTCAGCGCCACCTGGTGTCCAGAAAGTATATTGCATTATAAATATATTCCCATGAAAGTTGATCCCTACATCATATATATAGATGTATATTTCTACATATATATAAGAATAATATTTTCCTGGTTGGTGCCTTTTTTTTTCTTTTCTCTATTTTCCTCATAATTTTCTTGGAGGAGCTATTGTTAATTAATTTATTTTTTTATTTTTATGTTTTCTATTTTTAATTTTTCCTTTCATGTTTTTTAACTTTTTTAAGAACACCACTTTTATTTCCTCTTCTCTCTTCCTCTTCTTCCCTTCTTATGGTTTCTGAGAGAGCTTACATCAGATTTGTAGAGGTTTGTTTGTTTTTTACCTTTTTTAATTATTTTATGATTATCATTTTTATTGTAGTTTTTTTTGTTGTTGTCTGTATGTCTATGTGTTTCTGATTGTTCATGCATCTGTGGGCTGTATGTCTAGTAGCCATTTTATCTGTTTATTTGCTCATTTGGCCTCAATGTGTTTGGTGTTTTGCTAAATCCTCGGGTTGGCTATTTTCCCTAACTTCAATTTTCACATTCAACAAGAACAAGGGGGAAAAGGGGATTACACCTGATTGGAGCCAGCTCTCAATAGAAGCTCAAGTCTGGAGTGAGAGATAATGATCAGAAAGAACCCAACAAAGCTGAAGGAGGGGAGCTAAGCTGAGACATGAGATAGATAATTGCTTGTCTTCCCTGCTGAGGCAAACTTCGACTCCAAAGAAACTATTTTCAGCTTCCCCAAGGTGGATGACTGAAGCCAGCTTTCCACAGAGGCTCCCATCCAGAAGGAGAGTTAAATGACAGAAATTTAGCAAGTAACCTGGTGGATTAGAGCTGCACCAAGAAAGAAGGTTGAAGAACACACATTAAACCCACTGAGGTGAGCTGTGACACCAAGGATACAAACAAAAGGTACAAAATCCATCACCAAGCGGATGGGAGTCCCCTCCCTCATGAAGACAGCTTGGAGTGCTCCACAAACAAATGAGCAGAGTTCAAAGGTCCTCCCACTACACTCCATGGGAGAGACCCTCTAAAAACTGGACCTACCTTCCCTACTAGGATGCCATGGTGTTCTTCTGCCAGGCATAAAACTGTATAAAACTGTATATATTCTCTACCTGCAATTCTGAGCTCCCAGCACTTTCTTCCACTCTCACTCTGAGGTCTGGAGGCCTGTCCCCCAGGAGTCCAGATTCTTGGATGATTTCTTGAAGGGTGTGGACAGGGCCTAGATTGCAGCTGGTCAGTGCTGATTCTTCAGCACGGGAGTGAGGAGAAGAAGGTCGGCTGAGAGGGAACCACACCAGAGCAGCAGTGCCCTGAGGCGCAGAACAATAATAGCTCATAACAATGGCTATTGTTGTGAGCCATTTTTGGCAACAATAGGGCTCACTCCCGGATATTCCAAAGCCACACCCCCTGTCTCCCTGGGCAACCAGAGGAGGCCGGGAATCTTCTCAGGTGGCAACAGATCTGGGACAGAAACGCAGGCCCCGTGAGTAAAGGGTTTGCCTGAGGTAGTACCGGCCTAGGTAGAATGGGGGGACTAGAAAACGCATGCACAGAGCCAGGAATTCCGAGGGTGGGGCTGACCCAGAGGACTGCTTTAGTGAGCCTCAGATGCACCCGGCCCTCAGGGGATCATCAGTGTATAGACAAAGGAAGGGAGCAGACTAGAACTGACATCTAACCAAATAAAAACCTGCAGGATCAAAGACAGGGCCTGAGACGCAGGTTCTGGGAACTCAAAATAGCTTCTCTTCTGCACAGGAATTTAGCAGGGACAGAAACAAATTCCCACAAAGTTGTTCTGTTCTGTCAGTAACATCAATCAGGGATGGGGCTGGAACTGAGTGAACACACCCCAGCCTCCATCAAGCATCTGAGATTGTCAGGCCTCACATCCCCCTACCGGATAGAGGCAGAGATCAGAGGCCTGGCTGAGCAGGTATAGATTTCCTTGTGATTCAGGCAGGTGCCAACCCCTGGACACTCTGCTCACTTGAGGCAACTGGGTCACAGCCTTGCAGTGCTATCAGTGACTGGGTGTGACAGAGGTGCAAGGTGGGGAATGAGGCATCAACCTTCCCAGACTGATCTATTTGCTGGGTGGGTCCTCCTGACTTCACGGAGCACTGGAGCAAGTCTTATTTGAGTTGTCCCCAGACCCCTGTGATCCAGTTGCCAGAGACTTTTTAAACTCTCCCACCTAAGACAGTTGCTGACTGAGACAATTGATTTGGACCTTTTGAACTGAGCCAATCACTCAAGAACTTTTCAAATGGTGCCCTGGGTGTGTGGTTATAGGAAGGTTTGATTTTCCTTTTCCAATTGTTGCCTCGGGGGGGGGGGCAGGGTGACTTAATTGCTGGTGTTTCTCCACAGCTGAGACTTCAACCCAGAGTAACTGTTTTTCTAGTATCGAACAGAGACCAGCTGAAAATAAGACAGAGCCACTTAGCCCCACCACACCAAACAGGTCCCATTTTCTCAGGCTGTAGCACTGTACAGGTCCTCAACAAAGCTCCAGGGGAAAAATCAAATGGTGTTAAATAATCCTGGGGTGGAATCAGCGGAAAAACTCTGGTAACATGAATAACCAGAGTAGATCAACCCCTCCCCCCCAAGAAAAGATATGGTAGATGTAACTGAAGATCCCATTCATAAACAGCTGGTTGAAATGTCAGAAATCAAACTCAGAATTTGGATTCCAAACAAGATTAATAGAATGGTGGAAAATTTGGAATTAGAAATTTGAGGAGCAATTCAAAATTTGGAATTAGAAATTCGAGGAGAAATTCAAAAGTTGTCTCAAGAATTTAACAAATTTAAAGACAAAACCACCACCAAAGATTTTGACGCACTGAAGCAAGAATTTGCAGCCCTCAAAGATCTGAAAAATGCAGTAGAATCCCTTAGTAACACAGTGGAGCAAGCAGAAGAAAGGATTTCTGACTTTGAAGACAAAGCTTTGAACATTCCCAAACTCTCAAAGAGGAAGAGAAATGGAGAGAAAAAAATAAATCATTCTCTCAGAGAGCTCTGGGATAATTTGAAGAAGGCTAATATCCACCTCATTGGAATCCCTGAAAGTGATGACGTGGCCTCACAAGGCACAGAGGCCCTTCTCCATGAAATTATGAAAGAGAATTTTGTAGACCTGCCAAGAGATTCTGAAATTCAGATAGCAGACAGTTTCCGAACCCCAGCACAACTCAATCCCAATAAGACATCCCCCAGGCATATCATAATTAACTTCACTAAAGTTGATATGAAGGAGAAAATTCTGGAAGCAGCCAGACGTAAGAAATCCATTACCTACAAAGGGAAGAATACTAGAATGACTGCAGATCTCTCTGCTGAAACTTCTCAAGCCAGAAGAGGGTGGACATCAACTTTTAATCTCCTAAAGCAAAATAACTTTCAACCCCGGATACTGTATCCAGCTAAACTGAGTTTCATTTATAATGGAGAAATTAAATACTTTAATGACATTCATATGTTGAAGAAATTTGCCATAACCAAACCAGCTCTTCAGGATATGCTCAGAACTATCCTCCATAATGACTAACCCAATCCTCTACCACAAAAGTAAACTCACTCGGAAACTTTTGATCAAACTCCATCTTCCATAGTGGTGAAAGGATTAAGAATGTCCACTGTACTTTGAAAAACTCAATATCCAAAATTTTACCAGACTTATCAATATTCTCCATTAATGTTAATGGCTTAAACTGTCCTCTAAAGAGGCATAGGTTAGCTGAC
>CAUYPK010041089.1:0-10344 GCA_963574355.1 Loris lydekkerianus
TTTGTTTTTTGTATGGCAGAAAAACATAGCCCCTGTCTTAGGTTGCCTGCTCTTGCAGTTTCAGTCTTACCCGTCATGGGGATACAAACATCAATGGTTTGGTCCCTGTCTTAGGTTGACTGAATGCAGAGTGGTCTTACCCGTCGTTGGGTACTATGAATGTAATCCACCATGCAGCCTCTCCATATCCTGTCTTAGGTTGTCCCCGCTTTGGGAATCTTACCCGTCATTGGTGCTATGGAGGGTGGTGAAGAATAATAGTTAGGTTCTTGGTTAATGAGCCGGTGATATTGGACCTTGACCTGATTTAACTGCCTCTAACCTTTTTTTTGGATACAGGGCCCAAAGGTGAAGGGTAAATAAGGGTAGCAGGGGAATTCTTTCTGTATGTATACAATTAAGCAAACAGTGGAAATTTCTGCTAATATATAAAAGTTGCAAGTAAAAACAAATGGAATTAATACAAACCAAGACAAAGTTTTCAAAATCAGAATCAATAGATAGATTGAGCAACATGTCAGACATAGACCAAGAGGGAACTAGTGACCTGGGAGGCAGAAAAATGGAAACACAAGGGTCAATGCACATAAAGACACAATTTTAAAAACTGCTTAAATATAGATGAGCTACATTTCAAAGTTCTAGCATGCATGGAATGAAAATCCAGCAAGGGGAAGGAGGAGGGAATGCAGCAGAGGAAACAATAACAGTGAAACAAAAATCAAGGCTCATCCTCAATATACTAAGGTAGGAAAAACACTAAAGAAAAAAAAATTCACACAAGAACATCATGATTAAACCCAAAATAAAGAGAAAATTTTATAAACAAGAGTCAAAAGTTTCATATTATTTTCAAAGGAGCCGCAGTGAGAACTATATGTAATTTAACTTTTCTTTCACCAGAAGAGAGGAAACAGATGAATGATGTTTTTGTAAGTTAATAGCATATGTTATAAATACTAATTTTAAATTGTGTATCTCGAAAAATTTAACTATATATGTACATATTTCTCAAAAATAAGCCAAATTATTATTATACAAACTCAGAGCAATTTAATTAGCACTGTATTTGTAATAAAACCAAATAAAACAACAAAAGCAATGATGACATCGTCAAAAAATAACCAGATTAAGTATTCTTCCAGCTGTTTAAAAAAGAGCTTAGGACAACATTGGAATTTGCATGAAGGAAGGAAGGGCAATGAGATGAAAGTTTTATGAATAACTAAATAAATATTGACATTAACCATAAAAGAAGAATGTACTATGAGATTTAAAATATATAAAAATTAAACTATGTAACAATAGTAGTGCTAAAGTCAGAAGAGAAATAACTTGAAAGTATTCTAAAGACTTTTAATTATCCAGACAGCAGTAAAATACTGTTTTAGTCATTAGATATATTGTATAATAACTAGTAAACCATTAAAACCATAAAATTAGGTGTAATAACCTATTATATGGCAAAATTAATAATAAAAACATATTTAACTACAGGAATTCAAGGAAGTGGAGAAAATAGGACATAGTTAGGGAAGTCAAGTAGATAATATAAATTGGGTGTTTCAATACAAACATACAGTGAATCATATTAATAAAAACATTCTCCTATATAAGGGAAAAAGAATAAAATGCTTTAGTAGTTTGCTAAGGATGCCATAACAAATAATAACAAACCTCTTGTCTCCAAACAATATATATTCTTTCATTGCTCCTGTTGCCCAAAGTCTGAAATCAAGGTGTGAGCAGAGCTCCAAATATTCTAGGGGAGAATGTTTTTTTGCATCTTCTGCCTGTGGGACCATTATGGGCTCCTTGGGTTGTGGCTACATAATTCCAATCCCTGCCTCCAAAACATGGCTGTTTCCTTTTCTCTTTATGTTTTCTACTCTTCTGTCTTTCATAAAGACACTTGCCATTAGATTTAGGTTTCACTTGTTAGTTCTAGATGATTTCTTATAGAGATATTTAACTTATTTACATCTGCAAAGACTCTTTTCCAAATAGGGTTACATGAGTAAGTATTAGGGATTAGAATGGGATATATTTCTTCAGAGACCCATAAACCTGTAATTGCTAATCAAGCTGGAAGGATGGTGAGACTTTTTATTTCTTCTAAACTAGACACTTATACATAGAGTTGAAAGAAAATGAACTGGAAAAGACACCAAAAGAAAAGATGCTATAGCAAATTTACATCACAGAATGCAGATTTTAAGATAAGAACCATTATTAGAGACAAAGAGTGATAATTTTAGAAGGATGGAAGAGTTAATTCACCAGAAATGTCATAATAATTCTAAATGCATATGCACCTAATAATATAGCCTTACAATATGTAAAACAAAACTACACAAAAATAAATAGGAAAGTAAGTCATTATTCTGGTACAAGAGTTTAATACAGCTCTGTCAGAATATGATACAACCAATAGTCAAAAACAAAATCACAAACCTGACATACCAGGAGAAACTTGACAAGCACTGAACTCAAAGATTTCAGAATATAAATTGTTTCCAAGAGTGCTTTTTTTTTTTTTTTTTTTTTTAACAAAATGAACTATCTCTTAAGCCATCACCCAAGTCTTGACAAATAACCCATAATTGAAGTATAAAAAGATAGACTATCTGACTAAATTGCTAAAAGTTTAGAAATTAAAAGTATGTATATTTTAATCCAGAGATCAAAGAAATATCACAATCAGATTGAAGGACATGTTTAATGAGTGACAATTAATTGTAACATTCAATAATTAAGGAATGCAGGTAAAGTTGTGAGCAGGGGACATCTATATTCTTAAACACATTTGTTAGGAAGTAATCCTGAGAAGTTAATCATTTAAGAATTATGTTACATGAAATAAGCTAAACACAACAAGACAAACACCATATTATCTCACCTATATACAGCATTAGAAAAAAATCAAACTCAAGGATGAAGCATAGAGGAAAATGATGGATATTGAAGATGGGGATGGGGAAATGGGAGCGGATGGTCAAAGGATACAAAATTTCAGTTAGATGGGAGGGATAAATTCAAGAGATTTATTATATTGTGGTGATTATAATTAGCAACGATATGTTTAAATTTGAAAATTGCTAAGAGAATTGATTTTAAGTGTTCTTACCACAAACACAAAAAGACATCTGTGCAGTAGTAAATATCCTAATTAACTTGACTTAGCCATCTTATGATGTGTATATGTATTAAAACATCATGTTGTGCGCTATGAATATTGGTGACCCTGTGTATTCACAAGCACTACAATTCAACCAACCACAGGTCAAATATATTTGAAAAAATAATAAATAATAATACTACAATCAAAAACTAATACCAAAAAATTCATAATTATAAGTATTTGTCAAACATTTACCTTGTATTAGGTATTATAAATATAGAGATGATTTAAAGTATACAGGAGGATGTGTATAGTGTATATGAACATACTACACCATTTGTATACAGGACTTGAGCATCTGTAGATTTTGGTGTCTTTGAAGGGGTCCTGGATCTAATTCCCCCATGATACTAAGGGCTAACTGTATATATAATTTTTTAATATATATATTTTTTATTGTTGGGAATTCATTGAGGGTACAAAGAATTAGGTTACACTCATTGCACTTGTGAGGTAAAGTCCCTTTTATAATTGTGTCCCACCACCAAGAGGTGGTCCATACACTGTAACCCTCCATGCCCCTCCCTCTTCCCCTCTCCCTACTCCCTAATTCCCCATCCCCCTCCAGGAATTAATTTGAGTTTTTCTCTTATGAGGGTATTATTAGGTTATCTACTGACTTCATATTAGAATTGAGTATGTTGGTTTCTTGCTTTTCCATTCTTGTGATGCTTTACAAAGAAGAATGTGTTCCAACTTAATCCAGGTTATGAACAAGCTATGGCATATTTATATTATGGGATACTATTCAGCCATTACAATTTTTATTTATCAATTAAAAAATAGAAAAAACTTAAAAGAGGAAAAAATTTTTAAAATAAAATGCATCTTAAATTTTAAAAAATATTGATAATCCATCCAAAGAATTTTAGAAAGTAACATGGAACTTTCCCAAAAGAATTGGAGGAAGAAAACAATAATGGTAGAAGTTGGCAAATAGAAGAAATCATATATAATGTAGAGAATTCAAAATAGAATGACAGATTCCTAAGAAGATTAATAATATAGATTAATTGCAAGACTGAGAGAGGCAGTCAGAGGGAGAGGCTATCAAGGGGCTCCTAGTGAGCCAGGTGGTGGTAGAAGGGTTGGGCTTAGCTGCCTGGGGCTTGTTTCTGGAATTTTCCTTCCACAATTACTTGATTGCTCACATTTGTCAATAACTGTCTATTGCTGGTTGTTGATACGTCTCTAAAAGTCAGACTGATTTAAGAATGTTGACGTACACTGTCAATTTTTACTGTTTGGATAAAAAATTCAAAAAATTCCAATGCAAAGATAATCTAAGTGAAAATTATATTTCTTTTAAACTTCCCAGATCTGAATGTGTTCTTCAGGAGCAAAGTCTTGCTGCTGATGTAGGTATTTGGGGGCATTTCTAGCTAGAAGGAACAAATAAACAATGTTTATTAGACATATGAACACTAGATATTCTAAATATACAGCCAGAGTAAAAACTGGGCAGGAAGAAGGTGTTAGGAGAGTTGCTACTGGGAATCCTGCCAGTCATGTTTCCAGGTCAAATCTACTAAAATGATGGCAGTGGACACAGGCACAGATCCAAGGCACACTCTTCCCAGAACTTTCCTAAGTTTACCTGGCCACAGGAGTTCTAACCGCATCATAGGAGCATGGAGAACATGGGATGAAATTTGGATTTGGTTCTAAATGTCCAGGAAAATCATTGAATGGGATTTCATTTAAAAAGTTACTCTAGGCTCAGCGCCTGTGGCTCAAGAAACTACGGAACCAGCCACATACACCTGAGCTGGAGGGTTTGAATCCAGCTGGGCCTGCCAAACAACAATGATGGCTGCAACCAAAAAAAGGCATTGTGGCAGGTGCCTGTAGTACCAGCTACTTGGGAGGCAGAGGCAGGAGAATCACTTGAGCCTAGGAATTGGAGGTTGTTGTGAGCTGTGATGTCCCAGCACTCTACCCAGGGCGACAGCTTGAGGCTCTGTCTCAAAAAAAAAAAAAAAAAAAAAAAAAAAAAGGAAGAAAGAAAAAGAAAAAACATTACTCTGGTTACTGTGTGGAGGATGGATTTCATGACCATGGGGAAGAAGCAGGGATATCTGTGGGGCAGCTGGACCAATGGTCACTGAGAGCACCCCAATAACTCCCAGGGGATAATTTTGGAGAGAACTAGTGGGTTTAGGTGAAGACTAACTTCACAGCTACATGAGACGCAGAGTCTTCACTTCCTCTACCGCTACACACATCCAAGCCCAGGCAACACTAATTAACCATCCCCTCTCCTAATTAACTTGGACAATCTTTTTCCCGGTAAAAACAATTTCAGAAGACTTCTTTTTGTTTTTCTTTATTCTTATGCAGAGGGGAAGCTGAAAACCAAAAGTTCTTATGTTTATAAAAAAGATAATAAAAGATAGTGAAAAACTTTCATCTATAAAAATAATTACCTAAAATCAAAGGCATGAAAATGCTGGCTGGCTCTTAGAAGTGTGTTTTAGGTCATGTAAATCATGTTAAAAGTTGCAATTAGAAATGGATTTTTTTCCCCTTGGGAAAACTACATGCACTTTTCAGCTGTGGAAATTTACTTTCCCTTGAGCTCTACGCAACCATCCCTTCACACTGTGATCTATTCTCCTATATCACATGTAAAAATCATTCAATTTCTTACTGATGTAAATGGTCTTCTGTGCCTGGAATGTGTCTTCTGTTAAGAATATTAGGCTGAAATAGTTTAATAGAAGATATTATGGAACTAATTCTGTACCTCCTTTCTGTTCACTAGAAAATTGGCAACTCTCATCCATCAAAAATTATTTTCTAACATACTTTTTTTTCTCCAACCCTGCTATAGTGATTTTAAAATTATTTTGAAAAGTATGTTTGCAGTTACATTCATCATGGGAAGTGAAAGGACAAAGTTTTAACACTTTTGTTTTTTTTTTTTTCTGGAGTTCTTGGTCATTCTTTATTGTAAGCCTTTGGGTTATATTTTATTAATGAAGGAAGCTCTAAAAGAACTTTGAACAGCTTCTCAGAGCCACTTGGTTCCTAGCATGGTGAAAGGCTTTTGTTAGCCTTTTGGATTCACAGCATCCCAATTGAAAGGGTCAGTAAAGTCATTTTTGAGTATGTTTTCATGCAATTATTAATAAATACTGACCAATATCTGTGTGTCAGGCACTGGGTTAGGTTCCAGGCATATAACAGCCTGAAAAATTTACAGAATTCTTGCTCATAAGGGCCTTTGTTCTTGTGGGAATAAAAGGCCATTCATCTAAACTTATTCACTCTGCTGAGCTCCTGAAAAGACATAGCAGAGATACAAGGCTCTGCATTTAAGAATCTGTATTTCATCTTGAAGGTGAAGGCCTAAAGACTTTTCTGTGGCTTTTGACTCACGTGTTTGCCTGTGGTTCTGATGTCAAGGTTGAATCTGTAAGATGTTGGGATCTAAATGGTCTGTAATGTTTTCTAAAATGTGGCCCATGGATTTTGGTCTTGATTACTTATCCTGTGTCCCACATTTTAGTGTGTGAGTGTACACACGCTGGTTTATGTCGTCTTGGCTCTGCTGCTTTTTGCTCTTTGCACGGTTTCCTCAAAGCAGATTACTAGGACTGATTAAAACTAAGACTAAAGCAATAACTTGCCTTCAGCCAAACAATTAGCAATTGTTAGACCTAGGAATAAGGCTCAGAACTGTCTGCTTGGACAACCATGTCTCCTCCACCCACTCCTCAATATCCCTCAGGTTTTGGCTTCTACCTCTTTCATCCCCTTCTCACTAATCCTGGTAGAACATGGCCAGTTTCTCATCGTTACCCACAAAAAAATTGTTGGTGCCTCAGTGTGCTCTCTGCTTGTGTCTTTTTCCAGGAGAAAAAAATTATCTAAAGGGAAATTATGTTAAGGCCAAAGACTCAGCTTAGAATATATATGTTGGCAATTTTTTGTATGTAATTCTTCAAGCAGGACTCACATTCACAAGCTCCAAAATTGAAAATCCAAACATTGCAATATTTACTGAATTGTGTGCCCTCAAAATTCATGTATCAAAACTAAACCTAATATGATTGTCTTCAAAAGCATGACCTTTCAGGGGTAATTATAGTTAAACAAGGTCATAAGCATGGGTCCTTAATTCCATAGGACTAGTGTCCCTATAACAAGAGGAAGAGACACCAGGGAAGGAAAAGCACACAGAAAGGTTGTGTGAAGACTTAGTGAAGATGCAAATGTTTACAAGTGAAGGAGAGAGACCTTGGAGAAATTAAACTTTCCTCCATCTTTGATCTTGAACTTCTAGCACTTGCAACTGTGGGAAAATAAATTTCTGTTTTTTGAACTACTTGGTCTATGGTATTCTGTAATGGGAGCCCCATCAGAACAAATCACATGTTAACAGTAAAAGAAGGAAAAGAGTGATGATGGAGAGAAATAGGAGGAAGGGGGTAGAAAAATAAGAATAAAGGAGGACAGAAAGGGAGGAATGGGAGGGAAGAAGAAATAGAGAAAGATGGGGAGGGAAAGAAGGAAGGAAAGAAGAAAAGGGAGGGAGGGAGGGAAGAAGGAGGAAGGAAGGAAGGAAGGAAGGAAGGAAGGAAGGAAGGAAGGAAGGAAGGAAGGAAGGAAGGAAAACTATCAATATGATAGATATTGGAGAGAAGAAAGAAAAGATTTTCTTCAAGTAGAAAAGGAAAAGATAAGTGGGGAAAAGAAGGAAGATAAAATGTCTTGAAAGGCAGCCCAGTATTTTCAGTCACTAGTGGTAATAAAACTCCCTTACTCACAATGTTAACTCATGTCCTATCCTGTGGTTGTTCAGAGAGTTTAAGCTCTTCTCTCAGCTCAAGCTCCCTACATGGGAGTTAGAACCACCCTCCCAGGCAACTGCCAAGATACTGTTATATCCTAAATAGCTAACTTGTACTCCATCCCCTGACCATGCACATGAACATTATCTGGTTCTCAGCAATGTAACTGGTGAACCTCCTTCTCTCCTCTTCTATGTTAAGTAAAGGGGTCCAGTCTGGTTCTCTGATAGACACACTATTCCACAGAAGAGATATTTCCCTTTCACTTGGAAAGTCAGAATCTTCTTCTGCCAATATTTGTGAAACTCTGGGATGTTTCTTTGGTCCAGTCTCCCCTAAACACCATGGTGCCAGTGGATGAATGTCAAAATGCTTCCCTAGTGAGGTGTTTGGTACGGAGGTCTGATATCTCCTGGCTCACTGGAAATTTCTTTTTCTATCTGTGGCCTGCCTTATAGGTCAATCTTTATCTCTTAGTCATTAGAAACTCTGTTTTATCCATTAAAAACAGCTCTGTTAAAATTTTTCTTGTACCTTCCTCTACATTCCCATGAAATTAACTATATCACCTTATTTTACACACAAAGTTGCATGTAATGAAACACTGGGGTGAAATCTATAAAGATCTTCCACCTTCATCTCCCAAAGCCACAGATTCTTCACCTACACAACTAGGTTAGTAAGAATTGCTATGAGGTTAATGTGAGTGAATGTGCTAACCTACTTACAATAGGATCTGGTATACTTAAGTTATTTAATTAATATAAAATAATGATATTGCAATCGTTCAAAACAGGCATGGCTTGTTAAGAGAGTGATACTATTAGAAAGGTGCTTTATGAGTACAGGATAGGGCACAGTCATGGCCGGTCTCACTAAGCAAGTATTTCTGGAGCAGCTGATTATTACTGAGAGTGAAAATGCCTAGTCTTCTTCCCAGACCACCAGACAACACCAAGAGACATCCTATAAACAAAGACTCTGCCTCTCATTCCTAACTCTTTTCTTCTCTCTGGAACTAACTCTATCTGGAGCAATTCTCCTTTATTTTGTATTGAAAGTGTTTGTTAGCACACCAGCACAATCTCCTTTTGAAGGCACTGTCTATCAGAACGTGCCATTACCTTTTCCAGGCACTGTTATGAATATAACTAACCACCCAGGAGAGATATTTTGAATGTACAAAATGTAACCTCTAGAAAAAATTGAATTCCTTCTTAAAGCAGAACTCTCTCATTTCTTTTCTCTGGGGACATGTAGTGAATAATGTGTAAGAGTTCCAGAGTAATTGAGAATAATAGCAGTGTCAACCTCAGGACAAGTGATAAATCTTAGTTTGTTTATGACTTAGAAGTTTTATTAATGTTTGATCAAAAGAATGCTTCTGAGTTGTTGGTATAATATGCTACAGCAATTCTTTATCTTCACAAATGGAGAAGAAGGTTTGCAAAATATATGCAGAAACTTCCTCCCATAAGGCACAAAGTAAACTTGGATAAAAAGCAGCCAAATCACAGATTATTCCAGAGTCTGTGCAATTTCAAGGATTTTTGTACTATTTCATTTATTTTTAAATATTCATATGTCCTGGCTGCCTGACACAGTCTCAAGTCACAGGGAAGTTGGGCAAAGATACAAATGCATAAATGATTTTTGTTTTAAAAAATGTGATGAGTACAAAAATAACATTCTATACAAAGTGCTGTGGGAGCACAAAAACTATGATGCTTAAATTGGACATTTTTAGAAATGTAATGATATGACCTCAGTCCCAGAGATTTGATTTAACTCTTGCTGTAGGAGCCATCTTAGGCAGTGGTTTTTAAAGTTCCATTGGTATCTATGTGCCACCAGGATGAAGAAGCACTGCCTAGCAGGTGTGGTCCTGTTGAGCTTCCTGATTCTTGGCAGTAACAGCTTTATAATCCCCCTCAGAGAAAGAAGGCAATGGAAAATTTTTATATCCAGGTTTCAGGATTTCAACAGGATAGAACAGAAGACACCAAGCATTCTCTGCACCCCGTGGGTGAACAAGGCTGACCACTCAGCAGAGGCATGGGAGGGAAGCAAACCAGCCAGGTATATTCAGAGACCAGACCTTTGTTTCTGGGAATCCCAGTTCCTTACTCTAAGATGAGAGATTTGGCCATTGACAACCTTTTAAGAAAATTAACAAATACAGAAAATGCTTGGAAGAAATAACTTAGGATGTATAAGACTCTCCTGGGGGAGGAAGTTGTTAAAATGTATATTCCTGTGACCCTTCAGCAGGATCTTATTTCAGTATGTCCAATGGGGGTCACAGAAATGTATATTTTTAATAATGTACATGGGTAATTTTTTTTTTTTTTTTTTTTTTTTTTTTTT
>CAUYPK010041090.1:0-35153 GCA_963574355.1 Loris lydekkerianus
CCCCCGCCCACCCCTACCCCCCCCCCCCATGCCCCCCCCCCCCCGTCCCCTGCCACCCTTGCACCCGCCCCCCGGACACCATCCACCCGTTCACCGTCCACCCCGTCACCGTCCACCCCTTCACCGTCCACCCCTTCACCATCCACCCCTTCATCATCCACCCCTTCACCATCCACCCCTTCACTATCCACCCCTTCATTATCCATCCTTTCACTATCCATCCCTTCACTATCCACTCCTTTGCCCCTTGTGGATCTTTGCTCTGGATGGTAGTTTTTCATATTATCTCTGCTTCTCCTAATGTGCTCATTCTTCCCCTTCTTGCTATGACTATATAACTTCTAAATTCTAAATTTATAAATTATAAAACATATATTTTGATTTACCCAATCACCATTGATCCTATTTTGCCAGATTAATTTTGGCCAGGCCATTTTATCCAACCTATAGATAAAATACTCAATTCCTTCCAACATATGGATATCCCCAGGCAAATAATAATAATAATAATAATAATAATGAATCTACTATTTTTACCCTCTACAGACTTCTGTGAGCAGGCAGCACATAATGCTACACCTGGCAGGTTCTGTGACTTATGTGTCTGGAGCATTTATCCCCATGTTAGTCCCTGGGTAAAAAAGATAACTGAGTGACAAATATAGATGCTAATAACATAAGTTGGCTATCTCAGAATCTGGAGAGTCTTTAATAGAAATTTTTGAGGGAAGGAAAAGAATTGGTCAACAGATAAAGTAAGGGAAATTGCTCAGCTTTCTGACATCTTCATGCTTTGATCTTCATAAATCATAGTAGTAATATTTTATTTAAATGGTATTTATTCCTAGGATACATTTATATTTGAGCATAGGTATTAAAATATGCATTCTAACATAAATTTAAAATGACCTTTTATATTATCTACTTAAAATTTTCTTAATGATATCACCATTTCTTTTATAATTAAAAACTAACCAAATTGAATAGAATTGTAGCCTAAAAGCAAATTGCTTTTCTATCTTATATTACAGAATTAAATAAATTAACTTGTCAGCTACATTGGAAGAATAACTTATTTCAAATTTAGATATAGAAATGTATAATTTTTTCTACCTATAATTTTTATTTTAGAAATATCATGGGTAAATATGCAAAATGTGATAGTACCGAGGGATATATATAACTATTGTGAAATCAAGGTGAATTCCGTTATATTTATCATTCTATTTTTGGAGACATGCCCCACTATTTCTTACTTGTAATGAATGTGTACCCTAAAATAATTTAATTTAGGTTTAAAATATCCCTTGTTAATTTTTGGTTTTCCTAAGATGAGTTCTTACCTTGAATGTCACTAACAATTTGACTAAAAGCCTAAACTCTACTTCAGTATTTCAAACTAAATGGGTCACCTAAAAGTGAAGATAAACTGAATTAAAAGGTAAATAATAATGCTTCTAAATTTTTATCAATAAATTCTCTTATCAATGAGGAGGTGAAGCATAAAGGAAAAGGTCTGGTTTTGCCAAGATTCGGGTTTTTTATTTTTCACTTCTAATGATACATATTTTAAGATAATCTCATTTACCTAATATTTTCAAATACCTTCCATGTGTCACTGTTTTTCAGATTTACATCTTCAGGCTTGAAGTCTGTACATATTTACATCTAATTGCTTTCTTGAATATATCTCAGATTCCTCAAATACAATAGATACCAAAGTAAAATTTCATTATTTTCCACCACCTCCCAACTCTACGCCCATTCTGGTATTTTTTATCTCAGTTAATGGCCTCACCACCCACCATCAAGCTACAGAACCCAGAGTTCATTAAAGTTTTTCTATTTCTCAGTTTACACATTACCAGTCACCCACTTCTGTCAATTTTACTTCGTGCTTCTTTCTTACATCTGCCATCTCTCAATTCAACATAATCACAGTTTTAAAAATAGACCCTTTCAGGATTTTCTTAGAAGTTTCTGCCTTTTCTGTTACAAGTCTTTTTCCATTCCAGTCTAAAGTTTACGGCACTGCCATAACAATCCTACTAAAAACAAAATCTGCTTGAAAACCTCTTTAAGCTCTTTGATTACAAAATGAAATAAAACTTTCTAATATGCCATATGAAGACCTTTAGATTGTAGTCTGGTCCAGTGTTACTGAGTTAGTCCAATCTCATCACTTATTATTTACTCCAGTTTGTAGAGCCATTCGTCCACGTTCCTGTTTATACCACACTTTCTGTCAGCCCCACAAACACCAGGGGTTTAAAAAAGCCATGCGTTCTCCCATTCTGGTTTGTTGCTGGTAATCCTCTACCTTCTCTTCTTAGAAAACATTTATTTGCCTTTTAATATTCAAATATCATTTTTTGGATACTTTCACCAGAGCGCTACCTTCAATGTACTAGTGAATCTATTCAGCATGAAAGGCAAAGTTGGCTTTGAAATTTTGGACCCAATAAGTAGTAGCTTATTTATTCTACTTTGGCTAATGCAATGCACAGCCCTGACATCTGAATGGCCCTTAGCAGTTCTTCAAATGCCAGTTTTGACAATTTAGGGAAAATAACATGTAACTGCAAATGGACATATTTCCCCAAGCATGATCTATAGGAAATGGAGGGAAGAGAGAAGGACAGCCTGCTGTTGACTATCTCAGTTAATGGCCTCACCACCCACCATCAAGCAAACCTAGTCCTATGGAGTGGCGTGATAGCTGATGCCTTATGTATCTGTCTTCCCCATGGGATGGAGATAATCCATCCTGGTTCCTCTGGATAACAATGGAAAATGTGGCCACAGCTCAAATTGCAGGTAAGAGAATTTGATAATATTAAAGGAGAATCATTCAAGAAAAAATCTTAGGAAGGCTAATGTCTTAACCTTTCTTTTAGTTCCATAAAATCTCTCCTGCCATAAGCCTGTAGGCATCTTTCTCCCTCTCTAAACAAAAGTCCATTCCACAGTTGATGTCCAGTGTTCTTTGAGAGGCTAAATAAAACCAATTGCACAGCTATCATTCTAAAGATCTGATTCAGGACTGGCTATGATAAGAGATATAGTTTTGGAACCCAGTCTCTTATCTTTATCAGGTAATCCTGATGGATGGAAACTCTGCGATTGAACACATTGTCCTGTTTTCTGAGGTCATTTTGTCTTTTCATAACAAAAAATCCTTGAGCTACTTATGTTTCACTTACCTTTTAATTAATATGCTGTGGATTAGAATAAGCTGGCAAAAATGGGGAAAACTAGAAATAAGATATATAGCAGGTAAAATCAAGAGAAATGGAACAGGAGATGGTAAAGGAGAAGGTTTCAAGAGTGATTTCAAGGTTTTTGTTTTGCACAACTGGATAGATGGTAACACTCACTAAAGAGAAAATATTAGACCACATATATGTTAGTGTTAGGGATTGGATGTCCACTAATTCATTTTTGAACATAATGAATGTGAGGTACTTTTAAGACATCTACAAGGAGATGCCAATAGTTGTAAATGTTGGCTGAAAGCTCAGAGTAGGATCGGCAAATAAAACCAATTAGCTAATTAATTAAAAATAGAATTATGACATTTGGATTTATTTATTGATAAATGAGTTATACTGATAATATATAAGACTTTACCAGTTTTGAAGGTATAAAGATAGCTGAAACAATTATTTCTAAGAGCTTAAAACATATTCAGAGAGATAGGTATATATCTTCAAAATATGTAAGTAAGTCTTAGTCATCCTGTAAGTGTCATACTAGAGGTATAAACCAAATGCCTTGAGAACATAGAGAAAGAAGCAAATGATTCTCTTGAGTGAGTTAGTCTGGAGTATAAGGATGAGAAAATGTAGCAGGAATTTTGAAATTTTTGCTGGGTCTTATAGAAATATTGAGTAATGTCATTCATGATTGAATAGAATGAGTTAATTCTCAGAGGCATTAAACTTCATAGCATACTTGAGATCAGCAAAGGGTCCTTTGTGAGAAGAATATAGTCAGGTGAGTGATGCTTTTTCTGCATCTCTTAGTTCTGGGAGGAGAAATCTTTCAAAGCACTACTCATAAATTCTTTTTCCCATAACCTTACATTTTGCAAATCAACCAATTCTCTCATGATAACAAAATTAGGTAGATAAACTTCTAGACTCAATTATATCCTTTTGTGCCTGCGTTATTTCTTTCTGAATATTCTGTGGTTTCAGGCAGCTTGATTGCATCCAATACAAAATGCTCATGTAGTGTTTTGGGAAGCTTGCTATCCTAGAGCACGATATTCAGCAGGGAATCCACGTATTTCCAATAATATAAAATATGTAGGTGTGCATTCAAAGGATGGTTCAGTACTAATTGCTGCCTGAGAAGAACATGGTAGCTTTATTGCTTTTGTGTCAGACTTGGGGATTCTCTCCAACTTTTTACTCAGAGTATAGTGAGCAAAGCCTTTTATGTGGTGTTTTGGTTGGGGGAAAATGCAGGATGTTTAGGGAACACTGAGGCTGAGTGCTCAGGAAATGCACTCCAGCAGAATGCCAGAGACAATGAAGATCAAAAGACGAGCAGATTAAGAAACACCAAAGGGACAGTCCGAAAGCTGCACAGCAAACTCTGAATACAAATGAAATAGATCTTCACCTTCCACAGTAAACCACCTGGAGAGATTCAGATGAAAAATAAAATGTCCAACACAATGTTCTGTTAAACACATCCTAAAAATCTGATTGTTAAGTAATTTCATTGCTAATTGTATGGCTGAAATAATGATGCTTATGATTGGTTATTGCACCAAAGAATGGTTATAGAAATTAAATAATTGTCAATAAGTTACATGAATTTTGTTTTCCTTCCTTGAAATTTGGGGAAATTATCTTGTAAAAACTGCATGTTACATCAATGGACTGTCTCTGGGAAAAAAATGAATAATTAGGAAGTAAAAAGATAACATTGTGTAGTTTTAAAAGTAGAGATTATTAAAATTGAGAAATCACCAGTTCCAAAGATCATTTATAAAGGAATAGTAAGGGAGAATGGAAATCAGAGAAACTTTAGACTATATTTTCTTCCTAAGGGTATTTAATTCAGAAAATATCCTAAGGGGAGGATGAGTGGTAACATGTGTTTGCATTGAACTGACAACCAGAACAAAATCTAAGTCTACAACAGGAAGGGATGCAGCCAATATGAGATTGTGCAATGATTCATGTAGCTAAATGAATGAACTATAGGAATGCTATTGCATTCTGAAAAAGGTATTGGCAGGTGAATGAATGGTTTAGAACTGGGGTCCGCAAGTCCAAGGCTGTGGCCCGTTAGAATCCTGCATAGCAGTTAGATTCTCATAGGAGCACAAACCTTACTGTATACTAGGCATTTGTGAGATCTAGATTGCGCCCTTCTTATAAGAATTTAATGCCTGATGATCTCAGGTCATGCTGAGGGGATGATGCTACTTCTGGGGAACAGCTGCAAATACAGATTATTATTTACTGAGAGAGCTGACTGCACAGAGACCATAATAAATCAATTGCTTGCAGACTCATATAAAATCCTTCCCTTCTCCCTTGTTCCATGGAAAAATTATCTTCCATCAAATCAGTCTCTGGTGCCAAAAAGTTTGGAGACTGCTGGTTTAGATGACCTATTCTACTTCTAATTTCTTAGACAACCCAATTTCCATAAAACATGCAATTTTTAAAAGTATGGTTAAAGAAAGAATGGCTAGCAAATGCATGAAAAAGTGCTCATCATCCCAAGTCATCAGAAAAATGCAAATCAAAACCACCTAGAGATATCATCTAACCCTAGGAAGAATAGCCTACATAAGCTATTAAAAATAAATCACTTTACCACAAAGACATTTGCACTAGAATGTTCATTTGAGCTTAATTTACAATTGCCAAGATGTGGAATCAACCCAAGTACCCATTGAGACATGAATGGATTAATAGACTGTGGTATATGTATACCATGGAATACTACACAGCCATAAAAAGATGGAGATTTTACATCTTTTGTATTTACCTGGATGGAGTTGAATAACATTATTTTTAGTAAAGTATCATAAAAATGGAAAAATAAGTATCCAATATACTGAACACTAATATGAGACTAATAGATAAACAACACACACCCAAACGAGAGAAAAACAAAATTAAAGTCAAGTTGGGGAGAGGAGAGGTTGGAGAGAGGAAGAGAGGGGGATTGGTAAGCTCTCACTTAATGGGCACAATGTAAGGGTACACAGCACCCTCCCTGGGTGAAAGGCTCATCTACAACTTGAACTTTGCCTAACAAATGCAAACAATGTACCTAATCATTTGTACTTTCATATTTTAAATAAATAAATAAATAGGATGGTTAAAGAAAAAAACCCAAACCCCTGTATGTTTTACTTAATACAAACAGCTTGAATTATATATTGTGTTCACTGTTTTTATTAACGAGGAAGGTTTTACTAAATTTCACATTTAAAAATAATTGCAATTTTAGAGTATTACAGACCTTCCATTTATGCAGCCCATCATAAATCTTTCAACTAAGTCATTTAGTTGCTCTTTTCTACACTATGGGGTGGTCAGCATGGCTGTTGTTATTGGTCCCATTTTACTGGGGGAATACAGGCTCAGAGACATCGAATGGCTTTACTAATTCACACAATTTATTAGAGTTTAAGTTCAATTTTTTTTCACTAATTGAGAATTCTTTCTACAATACTACATTGCAGATTTGGCAGCTAGCAGAGCATAAAGATAAGCTCATTCTAAGGTTACTTCAGGACAGGTAAGCATTTTATCATCATAATTTCAGAGTGCAGATATTTGCAGTGTCCAAGCAGGTTATAAAGAGGGGATTTGGGGAAGACACAGGAAGGATTTCCTGGATAAAAATGTCTGAGCAAGAGAGTAGATTCTCAAGGTACAGTGATTTTTTTTTTCATGTAGAATAAAATGGCATAATCTTTTAAATGACTTTATTTTTAAAAATTTATTTATTTTGGGTGGCGCCTGTGGCTCAAAGGAGTAGGGCACCAGCCCCATATGCTGCAAGTGGCAGGTTCAAACCCAGCCCTGGCCAAAAACTGAAAAAAAAAAAATTATTTATTTTTAAATGAAAAATAAAAGTTGTATGTATTTATGGGGCACAATGTGAATGTGATGTTTGTGTATAATTGACGTATTCATCACATTTTTGCAGAACATTTAAAATTCTCTTCCTTAGAAATTCTCATGGATATAAGATGTGATTAACTATAGTCACCAAACTATACAGAAGATCTCTAAAACTTATTCCTCTTCCTAAGTGAAACTTTGTACACTTTGATGACCATCTCCTCATTTACCCCACTCCTCAGCCCCAACCTCCGGTATTAAAATGCAATTTGAGATAAAATAATTATGAACCTTTCTACCAATAAGATGGTCTCAGTAGGTGGTCTACACCCCTGGAAAACTACATTTATACTGCTTTCCTCTTTTGCAATACTACAGAGTATTTTTTTCTTTTGTTGTTAGTTATTCTAAAGGTGAGAAATATAGAGCTGAACCAGATAGGTCTCAGAACTCAAAAAAAACGTATTTATAGAATCCTATGACATTCTTCCTTCTCTCTGTGCTTTTCCTTCTTTCTCTTTTTCTTCTCTCTTTTACTTTTTAAAAGTTCTGTTGAACTTGGAGGCATAGGGTGGAAAAGAACTGGCACAACCCGGCTGTATTGCCCATTATGAATCATGGTAATATTAATGGGTACACTTCATGGAGCACTTATGTATGCTGTGCATTGTGCGAGGCTTATGAAACTTTCTACCAACCTGATACAGTATGCCCATGAATATTAACATTTCTTAAGGCAGACAATAAGTCTTAGATATTTTAACTGATTTATTCAGAGCTGGAGTTTGAATCAAGATCTGTCTCCACTGTGTTGCATACAGAAATTGGACATTTAAGATGGTTGCACAGCAAGATAGAAAGATGGCCCGGTCTGGAATGAGGCTAGATCTGCTAAGTCCAGATCTAAGAGAGTGACATTAATCTCTGTTAGTTCTTTCAAGTTCAGAGTCTGTTAGTGACTGAACTTCACTGACTGTGAGTTGCCCATATGTGTCAAGAAAACTCAGGAGAGATTGACGTACACAATAAAAATACAAATTTATAATTACCCCTAGGAAATATGACAAATCAATTGGATATTTTCATTAGGCTAACCAGTAATTATCAGAAAGAAAAATCTGTGTATGAAGACTTAGTCATAAGTCTTGACTAAGTCATACAAGTCTCTCCCTTACATCTCTCTACAGAGGGTACAAGTGTTTCTATTGAAACACACTACTAGAATTTTTGAAAAACCCTGTATTCTGCAAAACTGCATACTAAAAATAAAATAACAGGGCTTATGGGGGAAATGGGGTTGGGGGAAACTGCTCAATACCTCTGTTGTTGTGTCCCCAGAGCACCAACAAAAACAATGATTGGTACCTCAAGAGATTTTTGAATAACTTCAAGAGTCAGTTGAAGACAGCTGGAGTTTGCACGATGGAATATTATCGATGCTGAAAGCAACTGAGAGGAAAGGCTGACGTTGGGGCCTGGGGACAAGACAGAAGCAAGCAGAACTCCAAGTCCTTGTGCCTGCTCTGTAGATGGACGCAGAAGTAAGTAGAACATGCCACCGCCCCAAGCCAGGCCAGGAGAAGGTCTTACTGGAGAGGCAGATCTACGTCAGTAGCTATCATTTCACTCTCACTATGCCAGCTTCACTCGCCTACGAAGAAATCATTGGTAAACCCACATGACACTACCGCGACACTTCCCCTTTATTGGTATTACTGGTGTATGTGCAATGATGTGCACTACTTGGTGTTCCCAAGGATGTGCTGTGATAGAGCAGCCTGTCTGCCCTGGCTTAATGGAGGACCCTTCACTGTGGGTAGCTCATGTCTCAGCATTGCCCAGTTAAATCAGTGATTCTTCTCTGTATTTATATAGACTGACCCTTGAATCCTTTTGATTGACACATTCTTAAGCTGTGTGATAATATTCTTTGTCAGGGTACCTCATTGTCACTCTCTATAGATGGAAAAGATTACAGTTAACTAGAACCCTACAGCTCTGCTAGTCCAACAGAAAAAACCTGACCACAGCATCCTAGTCCATGTTAACCAGCTTTTGCTTGAATTCTTTTTTTTTTGCAGTTTTTGGCTGTGGCTGGGCTTGAACCTGCCACCTCTGGCTTATGGGTCTGCCGCCCTACCCCTTTGCTTGAATTCTTATGGAGATGGCAACTTCATTGACCTCTAAGAGGGTCTATTTTTCCATCACTCATAAAAACACATATGATCATGATATTTCTAGTATTTTGTGTGTTTGGAGAAGATATACTATATTTAAATGTCTTAAGTTTAAGAATACATTGAACAGAAAGTAAGTTGTGAGCTCGGCGCCCGTAGCACTGTGGTTACGGAATCAGCCACATACACCGAGGCTGGCAGGTTCAAACGGAGCCGAGGCCAGCTAAACAACAATGACAATTGCAACAAAAAATAGCCAGGTGTTGTGGCAGGTGCCTGTAGTCCCAGCTACTTGGGAGGCTGAGGCAAGAGGATCACTTAAGCCCAAGGGTTTAAGGTTGCTGTGCATCATATGTGCATCATAGCCACAGCACTCTACTGAGGGCAATAAAGTGAGAGTCTTGTCTCAAAAGCAAAAAAAAAGAATCTAGAAGAGAAACTGACTTATAATTAGATATCATTTTACAAATAATTTTTAAATGGATGAATTTAAACCTGATGATCTAAGTCTTTTATAAATTCCAGCAACATGTTTAAGATAAATACTGTATTTAGTTATCTATTAAATTTTTACATTATGCTTTATTTTTAGAACTCATTATACACCCATGCTTCAAGCATTCTTTGTTAATCAAAAAGCACAGAGCTCATAAGAAATCATTTTTCTTCACATTAGACAACAGCTTTGCTGAAAAAGAAATCTTTTAAAAATATTTAAGTCTGAAAATGAAATTAGAAATACAAGGAAATACATATACAAATGCTTTCCTTAATGATAATGATCCCTGACAGACTGGAGCCTAATGTAATAAAAAGCTGTCAGTGTTGTTGCTGTGATTTATGATCTTGCGGTGTTTCACAGTAGAGAAGATAGAGATTATTTACTGCACACAGTGAAGGGAGACCGTGTATTAGTAAAAAACAAATTCCCATGTACTCTGCAAGGCAACCAATATATTTTGATGACTGGAAGATATAAAGTAATCCAGGACACTGGGCATGAAGTTCACATAAGAGGCCAGTTTTCTAATGTTAACATGTGTTTAAAAAAAATCTAAAGAAAGAAACCTATCTAGCAATGTGTACGCTGAGTGGTGTGGGTTCAACAGCTCAACTTCCTTTTCCTTCTTAGCTTCTTTTCTAACACAACAGTTTCACCCTCATCAGTTAGCACCCCTCCCCCAATATTTTTCATTGTATTCTCTAAGGTCATCTTATTACTCAACTTTTTATAAGGCACTATTTTTGCCTTCTATGTAACAGGTGTAGAAATGCTGAGTGATGCTAAATAAGTTTATTCTTCAGGTTTCGTTAGTTATCAGCATATTCTTTTCTTAGCAGGGGTCAATGTTTCAAAGGGAAGGAATGCTGGGCAGAACAATCAAAGTTATGAAGTTTATAGTTTGTGGAAGTTGCGGTGTGCAGTTGAAGCTTGAATCTCTAATTCAGTGCCATAATCTTGTATGCAGTTTTGACTGGATATTATATATCCCAACTCCTTTTGCTCTGGAATATCAGCAAAACAGCTTCCTTCTCCTAGGGACTTTGACAAGTGAAAAATTAATCTAAGTCTAATTAATAAAGTAGGCTTTTTGTTTCCTTCATTATTTTAAAACACCTATAATTATTTTTGAGAATAAATTAGACTTTATTCTCTAACTGGTTTGCTGAGCATTAATGATGCATGGATTATAACCAAATGCATCTTTCCCCTTGCCTCTTACTGATCCTTGTTACTTTATGCAGCAAATGAGTTTCTCTGGCCTTAAATGAAAGCTCTAGCTGTTTGCAGGGCTTTTTATGTTTTAACAAAAGTGACAAACATCTCTTAAGTTACTTCAAGTAACATAGTCTTGATTCAGAAATTATTGTGACTCTTGCAATGATCAAAGAGCAGAAGCCATTCTGTGTTAAATATTCTTCTGGCTCCCATTTCAATCTGCATCATTAGTAGCCCTTGTTCAACCTTTCAACCTATTCCTCTCCACTCTTCCTCAACAGTCAACTGACTGCCAAAGTGGAAGGTTGGGGCTTGCGCACGGGGAGCAAAGGTAGGAGAGAAAGCCAGTGCTTGTTTAGTTGAGTATCTCTATGCTCATTGGGCTTCTGGTTAGGTTTGGTCCCTCTAAGTGAAGCTGTGGTGGACTGAAGCCGACTATCTCACTGTGTAACTTGTTGGGATCCTCATAAGTTGCCTGAGTGGCTCTCCTTCCAGCAGTTCAGTTAATATTATGGATGCACGATGTGAAGAGAGAGGAGCTCCTCGCCAGCCGTAGGCAGCTGGCAGGACACTTCCAGACTCTTTCTGCTGAGTTCTCTTCAGTGTTTCCAGGACACTCTCCTGGGCAGGACCCAAGAACCCGTATGCGTTTCTATCCCAGTGCCATGCATAGGTTGTGGGAAGTTCTCACTGTCCCCTTGCCTGAAAAATTTTAGGAGTATAGCAAATTCTGTTATCACTCTCCTCGTTCTACTTCCAAAGCAGATAATTAGCTTTTTCCTTATATTCTAAATTATTTTCAGGGCCAACCCCTGTCCATAGTCAATTTGAATGTGATCCAGTCTGTTTTATGTGTCTGAATGAGAAAATCCAATTTGCAGTTCTACAAGTTGTCCTTTTGAAGCCCTCCGCTAAGATTGGTATGGAAAGTAGCACCACAGGTGTCTGGGGACTGAGGAAATTAGAGGCTCAGAGCCAGGCTTGCCTTTCAGAAAAAATATCTTCACCAGTTTTCTATTTTCATTTCTATTTCTCTTTTTGGTTTTAAAAATTCTCTCAGACCTTTTCTTTAACCTTGAATTTAGGTAGGTCTAAGAGATGTGGACGAGGCTTTTTTACCCCTTTGGTAATTTATATTCCTTTGTTATCTTTGATTTTGATAAGGACCAAAGAGATGGGAACAAGTTCGAATTCATCCCCTTTGTTAATTCCTCATATGAGATGAAATGTGCACCCGGCCCTGTGTCTTGCTGGTTTCTCCATTGAACGTGAGAAAACAGTTTCATTTGCATGTGCTTTTATTCTACCAGCAATAACAATTACGAAATGTGTTATCCATACTGATTTACAAATGAGTTATTCCCTGAGATTAGCCATGTCCTCATGGGTTTGGGCTCTTCTTACTCATGTTTATATTGCCAGTAACTACTACAGTGCCTGAGGCATGTGGAGATGCGATAAACACTAGTAAAAACACAATTTATGTTTCTTTTGGCTGGCTTTCACTTTCATTAATACAGATCTGATCAGTGTCTGTCTTCTCTGTTCAGTTAACATTGAGCAAGCTTTATAGGAGGGATTCCTAAATTAGTCTGGAGCAGATTGTAGGGGGTAGTGGTGGTTGTAAATATATGTGGAAGAAAGTTTGTGGGAAGCATGGCCAAAATAACAGCAAGTGCTAAAACATGGGGGTGTGAGGAAGAGCATGTTGGGAAACCCTGAATTTTGCTGGAGTATGTGGTGGAAGGAGAGGCAAGCGATTAGATTAGGAAACAGCACAGGGATTTTATTATACCACATTAAAGAGTTTGCATTTTTTCTTTCAGACGATGAAGGACGTTGAAAGAATTCTAAGTAGAAAACACATTCACTGAGAATGCAACACGATTTTTGTGAATTGAAATAAAAAATTTAAAGTAGAACATTTATTAATTGGAAGTACCATGTGTTTTGAAATTCACCAATAAAGCCGCATGTTCTATTGATTAGATATGTAAAATTCTAAGTGGACCCATGACATTATCAAGCAGTTGTAACTTTCTGACCTCTATTTTTAGAAGAAAAAATGATTGTTTAAGCCATGGAAGTTATTGTTATTTTTACCTCGCTACTGTGAAGGGAGGGATGTGAGAATTTTTCTCTCTACCACTTGCAAACGGATTCTTTCCACTCCTTTAATATGGAGTGAAAGAAAGTGAAGCTCAATACGGGAGCATCAGCATGCAAGTATAAAAGAGAGATTCATTTTTATTTTAAACAAGTTAGTGGAAACCAAGAGAAGCAAGTAAAATCTGCATCAGATAAAAGATAAAACTACAAGGAATGGCATTTTGGCAGAATCCCTTTCATTTCTGTGAGGGTGTGTCCTGTGGAATGGATTAGCTATAAAGCAGAAATTCTGAGACAGACAGCAAATTAGTCAGTGCAAGGAAATCAAATCTCTATTCCGGCTCAAAGAGGGACGATCATGCAAAGCCCTTTAAAATTGTGATGAAGTTTAAAAGCTGCAAAAATTGCACAAACAGCAACTCTTTCAGGACAGAGCAGCAATTGTTTAAAGGCCACTGAAAGACCTTAGAAAAATATAAGAGTAGTAAGTGAAATTTCCTCAGTCCTTAGGAAACAGTGGTTTTGTTATTTATGGTAAAAATTATCTTCAGATTTCCTGAATAAGTGCACAATAGCACATAAACACCTAGGCTAATGAGGACTACCATTTGGGAGCAGAAAAGGATCAAAAGAAGAATGAAGGTTGTAGCATTAAAATGTGGGCTGCTGAGTAGGGCAAATATTTTGAAGGAAGGAGAAAAAAGTGAAATTTCTGGAGAATTAGCTATTAAATCATGCACATTTATTATAGCCAGTCTTGGCAGTACAATTGCTGGTAAAAGCATGTCAGAGGTTTCAATATAAAACTCCTATTAGAAGCAGTTATTGTATAAAATTAGCTATCCAGATCTTTGAGCATCCCACACCATCTGGCAGACACATACAAGCCCAGATGTCCTGTGTCTTTATGCATCGTTTAGAGTCACTGGATAGCAAACCAAGATCCATAAACATCTCATCCTGGAGAAAAGCTAAGATTTTATTCATAGGTTGAATTCACTCTTTATTATTAATTCAAGTAACACAATACATTTATTTAAACTACTTGCTCCACTATCACCAAACTAGAGAAGCTATATACTTTGCGAATGTGTACTAAAGAGGCATGTATTTTCAGTTTGCAGTTCTGTACCCTTTCTTTAGCCTTTACTTCCTGCATTGTGATTGGGAGGAAGGGGACTAATGGTTGGCTTTTGGTTGCATTTGGCCACTGAGAGTTACTGGTAGGACACTGAATGTGAGGGGAAAATGAAGTCCATATGTTCATTCCCTTGGCTCGCTACCTTTACCAAAAGTCCACGTTTATTTTGGGTGAGCCTGTCCTACAGACATGTGTCCCTCCAGGTTAGGTTTCTGCTAATTCCCCTCCTCCCTATAGACTTGGGGTAGGAGGAGTTCTCATCCCTTAACTTGCTCCAAGGTGCTGTACCCTTTCTCATTGAGTTTCCTTAACCTTCCTATACTTCAGGAATGGATGTTTCCTTAAAGCTCCTTGTTTACACATGCCATTTGTTTCACTGATTAATCCACTTATTGAAAGGTAAAAGGTTTTGGTTGTGGGGAAATATTTTCATGGATTGTGCTGATCTGTGTGGGGAAAACGTACAAAATGACAGAACCTCAATTAGTTAGAGCAAGGGAACAGAGTGTGAGACCTAACGTTCTACTCCAAAGCATCTGGGGAGGTTTTAATGAGACATTGGCTTGACTTTCTCGTATTTCTAGTTAATGCTATCATACAAAAGCTTAATTTCAGAGGCTACTATTCCTCAAATTTGAGGTGTCTGTGTTTATTGCTAATATGTTTCTTTAGTTTCAGTTTATTATATTTCTCACAGTGGATAATTGGGTAAAATTCATATATAAAATTGAGTAAAATGTAAGTTTCCCTAAGGGGTATATTTTGAATGTCTACTGTGAAAATTAGCATAAATGTGGTTATTTCTCTGCCTCCCTGGCTGTTCTTTCTCCATCATGTCTGCTCATTAACCTCCACCACCTGCTGTTCATATTAAAGTTCCTCCAGGCTGTCCACTGTTCTCCACCATTCTGTCCTCTGTGCTACCAACCTCTTCTGGGATCTAATTCATACTCAAGATTTCGATAACTACCTCTATTCAAATCACTCGGTAATTTGAATTTCTTTTTTATATCTCTGAATTGTAGTACATTTGTGTACTGTTGTCTGCTTCTAAGTAATTTCCTTGTTTAAAATTCTGACAATTCTTTGTTTTATTTCTGCAAACAAAACAAAACAAAATAAAACAAAAACCTCAAATACCATGATCTTGTTGGCACTACATGATTTTCTGTGCTGGGGTACTCAACGAAGCTACTCTAGCAAAAACATAAAAATAAATAAAACAAAATATACACTGTCTTAAGCAACAAAGAAGATTATTTCTCCATTATGTAGCAATCAGAAATTAATTAGTCAGGGCTGGTGACAAGGCTTTGCTAATGCCTCATACACCACTTCCATTTGGGGATCCCAAGTGGCTTTGGAAGGTCTCACCTTCTCATCTGCATCTTAGTCAATCAAAAAAAAAAAAAAAAAAAAAAACAGGAAATGAAAGGGAAAAAGAGTAGTGCACATGGATGCACCTCAATCATTTTAAGGGCATTACTTGGAACCGGGTTAACTTCGAAAAGTAAGAAATGTACTTGGACGTTGTGCGATGCAGTTATACTAATGAAGGTACAGACACCCTTCCAGGCTGCCTTTCTTCACTCTGATAGATCCTGAAAAACAAGAACAATAAAAGTATAATTCTTTATCCTTTAGAAAAGCTGGGAGGAGGCTGTGTGGAAGTCGTTCTTCAGAGTATTCTTCAGTCTTCAGGGTCTGCTCTATTTTTTATCCCTTTACGACAGTTTCTTTCCACTAAAGGTTGGCTGCCTGTTGCCTTTGGTTCAAGCCTATCAACAAAGCCCTTAACTTCTCCTTTCACATATTTCAGCTTTCAGGAAGCCAATGAGTTGGTTGCTTTATTTTGTTCCTGTAACAGTAGTTCCCTGGTGCCTTGGTTTCAACAAGGTGGCAGAGCCAACAGCGAGTGGCTGGCCAACCTGCCTGCTCACTTGAAGCCTGCATAGCTACTGGAAACACTGACATATAACTGCGTCATTCCACATATGTTTAAAACCACCTAGTCTATGAGTTCTCTGTCTACATCACATCTCTGGCACTCGTTTTAATGGTCTCATAACACTCTTTTTACAATTTCTTTCCTCATCTAGAGGAATACTCAGCATCATAAAGAATTATGTGTCAAGAGATTTCCATAAAGAATTATGTTTTAAGAGATTTCCAAGTTAGTTGCTTAGAATTCAGCTTTCATAAAAATAATGTTCCGCACAGAGCCTGGGTTTTTCCATCAACCCACAGAATCATATTTAATCCATAATATAAGATAACTTGCAGCATTCATTTCAATTCTGTATTTTAGGAAAAGGATGTCATTTGGTACAAGGAACTTTGAGATGAAAGAGCACTTCTTTATATTGTTCTCCACATATATCCCAGAGGTATTCCATATATTTGTTGTTTCAAGGCCACTTGTATGGAAAAGGGAAAAGAAAAGTAATACCTACTCCAGTACTGAGTTTTCACATTCCCCTCAAATTAGCTGTACCTACCATATCAAACTGTCATCATCTCCCAATGACTTCAGTTTGGTAAGAAGAATGTTATGATTGAATAATCTACATTAGTATATGAACAAAAAAGCACTAGCTCCTTAACATTCTCAGAGATAACTGTAGTTTTTAAAGGGGGATGATTTTATCATGAATTTCTCAATGAACAGAATTTTAGTAAGGTGACAAAAAAGTCAGGGGAAAAGAGGAAACAAAGAAACAGGAAATTAAGAGTGGGAATATTCTTGCTTGAGATGCCACCACTGAGTTTTTCCTGCATTTTTACTGCTTTTCCTGTTTCTACTTCAGTGTTTACAGATTCACGGAATTTTTCAATTTCCTGGCAAGGGCATCAGTGAGCCAGAAGGAACAGTCTTTGCATAGCAGGACTACCTATATTGTCATCTTACTTAGCTGGATTGCAAACTAGCTAAAACCAAATCTTACATTTGTCCTCAATAAAGGTTTAGAAAATAATGAGTCAAGGTGTATAGGATTTTTTCCCTTAATTTAAAATGATCCATTTGCTTTCCATGTTATTCAATCTATACTAATATGCAGCCAATTCTGATATGTTGGGTGGAACTTTCAATTTCTAGGTCTAGCGATCCTTAATATCATCTTTGAGCACAAATCTTTTCTGGATTTGCCTTCTTGCTGATTTTTTTCTTCTTTGAGTTCCCCCCCCCCCCCATATTTGTGTAGATGTGAAGTGTCAGTCTCAGAATGCTGGCGAGAAGAAGTTAGTCTGTATGGGAAGGTACATTCTAGAGAAAGGGAAGTGATATTTCTGGATGGAGACTTGAATAAAAGTGGGAGCTTCTTGTTTTTCTCTTCCAACAAGTCAGAGGGAGATGTGGTCTGAAGCAATTAGCTGAGGGGTGTGTTTAAGTTTTCTCTGGGTTCCTTCACGCACCCCTCAAGCTGTAGGTTGCCTTTTCATGATCTTTTGTGATGAGAGTGTTTTTCTTTTTCTTTTTTTCATTTTAAAATTATCCTTGGTATTTATCTGCTTCAGATATCAATATGAAAAAAGCTTTGGAGTAGAAGCTGCGGTGCAGAATTGTATAGAGAAGGTAAAGATAAAGTGATTTATCTAAACACTACTCTCTGTTAAGGAATTACTTCTTTTCTTTCTCCCTTTCATCTATTCCTCTTTTCTCACCTCTATCCTCTCTCCTTTTCTCTCTTTCCTCCTTACTCCTTTAACAAATATTTACCAAGTCCCTTCTTCCTGTCAGGCATTGGGTTAGGCTTTGGCAATCTAAACAATAAAGACCCGGTTCTGATTCATGGCTTAAAGAGTCTCACATTCTAGTAGAGAGATAAACACAAACACCATTATGAAAATAATAATTAAATTAACCTTTGTAATGATTTTCCCAAGTACAGAAGGAGAAAAAGAACACCACCTCCCTCCATTTACTGCTGAAGTAAGGTTCACAAAAGAGGAACAATTTTTGGGCTAAAGCCTGAGTGGGAGTCTGCAAGGTCGATTAACGGAGAGGAGGGTATTTTCATGCTGAGGAACAGCACACACAGAATGGAAAGTGGCCTAACAAAAATCGTGCTTTGAATTTTAAAGTACATTAGTGCTATGCGTGAGGTGTGGGGTTGCTGAGTGATGAAAGGTGAGCAACATACAGCCAGTTCGTGAAAGCTTTCATATGCCATGTGAAGGAGTTTAAGTTTTGTAATGAGATAATGAAAAGGGTTTGAAGACTTTTCAATGGGATTCCAAAATAAGTACATTTTTTGCTCCTCGTTGGAAAGATTGTGCTGACAGCAAGCAGTGATGATGACGTACTGTGAAAATATAGAATAGGACACGAGCAAACTTCAATCGTGCTGGTCTTCTGAGAGATGAGGTTCTGAGCCAGAGCAATGACAAAAGAATTGGAATGGAAGGGGAGATTTAAATGAGGTCACTGGTGCAGACACAGGGATTGGTGATTGCCTGAATATGAGTTTAGGAAGAGAGAAGGATTTGGGGTGACACCTGCATTAGGATTTAGGATGGCCCGAGACTTCTCATTTCATTGTTTTTCTGCCAACTGTGAAACTACAATTTACACAGAAAATTTTGTGAAGACTTCTGAGTTTTTAATTTTTGTTAAAATAATTTTCTAGTTGCAAATTAGAGAACAGCCCCACCTGTTGACGGATCTCTGATGGCTAGACTGAATTTTTAATGACTTATAAAGATTCAATAATCCCTAAATGAAGTTCAGAAAGCATGCTGAATTGAAATGAGTGATTTAATTGCAGTAGAAAGGATTTTCAATATTAAAGTTACTTTTTGAGGCCCACCCAGGGCAGCTTTAAGAGACCTAAAAATATCCGTACTGATAAAATAGTTCAAGAAGCATCACTGACAGAAATCTCCATTTAGTTAGGTAATATTTTCCTTATATTTATTCATTTTCTATCAAGCACATTGTTAGGATTATGAGAAGTATTCCAAAGAAAAAGAAATTTCAGTATCGTTTTTGTGTGTATGTAGTTTATATAACAACAGGTTAAGAACATCATTGGTTTTTGTTGTCAACATTTTAGGATATATATGTGTGTGTTTACATATTTATGTATATCGTATATAACTCTATGCCATATATAAATATAAACTTGACTTTAAGATAACTTTTTAAAAGACAAGTTTTCAATCAATTTTTTTTTTCAAGTTTGTTTTTCTCCTCTCTGCAGGTCCATAACTGTGACATAACCAGTGTTTTCTAAAGTTTATTACTCAATTTGTTTCACGTCTCTGATGTTTGATTTCACTGCTTTCATCTTTCTTTGAGAAAGTAATGATGATGTGGCACCTACTCCTCCCTGGCAAGTGGATGGTTTCTATCCCTTTAGAGGACAGCCTTGCGATATTTCCAAAAGGACATTAAAAATCTCACTTTATATTAGTAATTGTGATGTTTTGAACATCTTCATGATAATGCTGTAGGCTCTGCTATTCTTCATACATTTCAGTGACAAAAACTGAAAATTAGTGCATTGATTCTGACATTAAAAATGCAACTGTTTTTGCTATTTTATCAGTAGTATTTTCCAGTGGATTATCTTGTCAAGTTGAAATGCCTAATATATTTCATTGGTTAATTCTTGAGATTAGACCTTAAGATGTTGGTCTGAACCCCTGCAATTTTCAAATTGAAGTCCAGAGAGCTCAGTGAGAATAAATGTCTTAGAAAACAATGTGGGCCTAGGACTAGAACTTCAGTGCTTTGAAGCACTATCCAGTACTTTTCTCATGTTGAGTCCTTCATATAAAAGATTCACAACTACATGTATAAGAAACAAAGCTTTATTTATTTGTTCTTGGCATGTCTGTGCTCTGCTTTATAAATGTAATTTTTTTTTACAACCATCTGAATGATCAAAACCTTAGACCCCTCTCATTTGTAGAGTAAGCTACATGGTATATTAAATATGGGTTGTACATACCCCAGAATATGAACTTACAAATCTATCAATCTCAATTCCTTCAACAACCAATTATTGAGTAGCTACAGTGTGCCTCCGTTGGGGCAAAAATAAAAAGGATTGAATTTCTGGTCTTGAGGAGTTCATGAGGGAATTGAACATATATGCAAATGACTCTAAAAGATTAGGTTGTTGAAATGTGACAACAGAAATTAGCATAAAGTGTTATGTGACTGCATTTATCAGAGTTCCTTAGAAAAACAGAATCAGTGGGTATATTTAAGCATACACAAAGGAATTTATTATAAGAACTGGCTACATGATTATGGAAGCAAAGACGTCCCATGACATGCCATCTGCAAGGGGAGAAGCAGCAAAGGCAGGGATGTAATTCTGTCAGAAGTTGAAAGCCTGAGAAGCAGGAGCTCAGATGTTCCATGTGCCATGTGCGAGAGCAGGAGAAGATGGATGTCCCAGCTCAAGAAGACGGTCTGTATTAATTTACTCCTTCTCCACTTTTTGTGCCATTGGGACCTTCAACAGTTTGGATGAGGACCACCCACATTGGTGGTCCACCCAATCTTCTTTACTCAGTCCTACTGATTCCAATGTGGATCTCTTCCAGAAACACTCATATGAACACCTAGAAATAATGTTTTACCACCTATTTTAAGTATCTCTCTGTCTAGTTCAGGTGACACTTAAAATTAACTGTCTTAGGGACTGTGGAAGAAAAAGCTAATTCTGCCTGAGGGAGGAAGAAATAGCTGAGTGAAACCAGAAAAGGTCAGTAGGCTTTGAAAGTTTAAGAGTAGAAAGATTGGTCTTCCAGGCCAAAAAAAAAAAAATCATAAAGTAAAGGAATGGAGATTCCAAAGTCACACATGTGGGAACAATACATCTTTTAATATAGCTACAGTAAAAAGTGTCAAGAAAGACTAAAAAGATGAGGTCACAGTGTAAAGGATTTTACATGGAATGGTACATATATTTTATTTTGGTAAGATAAGGATATGGAAAATAAACTTAATTTGGTTAACTATTTTCCTAGGTATTTTGAAATCACATAGCTTGGCCTATCCTCCCTAATAAAAGATCAGTATCCCCCCTCCCCCATTGCCGGAAGCTCTGTTCCCCCCTTTCTCTTATCCATCTCTTTTATCTTTCAATAAATTCTGTCCTTTCACATTAAGAAAAAAAAAAACAAAAACAAAAACAATAAAAGATCACTATAGTCCAAGTGTTTTTATTGACTTGCCAAATTTCTTTTTGCTCAGCTTCAAGACCCAGTTTGTGTTACATATATAGAGTGTTCTTCTTGATCCTTCAGTAATCAGATCTTCTCTTTTTCGTAACTTATAGAGGTTCTCTACCACTAACAAAGAGTTTAGTGTCTGGAGCATAGTTGGTTCTCCCACAAAGACTTGACAAATTCAACAATTATTGCTCAGATAGTTTCACTCACTGCTACGTCTGTGTTTAATGTTTCTTTGCCAGTAACTAGCATTTTACTCATTCATATTGTGAGATAAATTAGCACACAAAAGCATGATTTATTAAGTAGGTAAATTGGTTTTCTAGGGTTTGAGTATTTTCATACAAAGTGTTCTGCTGGAAATCAACCTACTTACAAGCTAACTAATTTTATTAGCCATAACTAGACTGTGAAAATCTTGATATCATCCCCCAGCTCTTCAATGTCATAGTTATAATATGGTGCCTCAGGGTTCAGACACCTCAGTTGTACTAGCCTACCCTTACTTTCTTTAGTGTTGGAAATTTCAACAGTGGTTCTCCTTTCATAATTGAAGTCACTGTGAAGATTTTATAAATTCAAATTCCTTCTTATATAAATGATAAGGACCCATAATGTTCTGCCAATTCGTTATAGTGAATCTGTTGGGTTTCTTCACGCAAGACAATGTTATCATCTCATTCTGACAGGGTCTTCTTGGGCTATATAACCATAAAACCTACTGATGCTTATGCTAAGTCAGTATCTTGACAATTTGCAAATACTATGTTGTTTTGTGATTTCACTATCTACATTTTTATTTGGTCTGGAGTACACAACTCGATTATAAGATCTGTGAAGTGAGGACTGTTCTGACATGCTTTTGAACCATATTCTCTAGAACGAAATTTAGGTTAAAAAGAAAATGTAAAACAAATCTCTTTTTGTTCTTCAGAGTTCCTCATTCTACCTTTCAGAAAAGAGAAGATTCAATAGAATAGCATGTTTTTGTTGTATTTATGTATTTTGTTGATGCTACTGCTAATAATGTCAACAAGCTCTTCCTTTTCCATGGAACTAGTCTTTTAAGTTGACTGTGAACTTCGACCAAATCAATGGGAGGCCAAGATGAAGTCATCAAAATGTACCCTGTAGAGGCATGCACTTTATAGATGAAAGGAAATCATGTAATTCTTCATGCTCCACAGGAAGTAAATTATTTCAATTATCTGAAATTTACTTCACATCCATGCTTCTCCCTAGTAAATAATTGCGTTTGGGGACAGTGGTGTGAATACTGTCAGAAAATATTTGGATTAACACACTTAAAGTGACGCAGCAGCATACCTACATAGTTCTACAGATAGAAAGCCATTATCTGGCTAAATCACACACATGCTTTTAGTTTTAAAAACAAAATTAAGCTTATTATCTCTATGTTAATGCTTTTACCTCTATGGAAATATAAGCCACATCCTGCATACATTAAAGAATTCACAGTAAAAACATTAAAACAAAGGTTTTCAGCTTTTGAAGTGTTTTGCTGTCATTTTTTTCTGTAGGTAAAGAAACCTGCAGAAAGGATGAAATAATTTGTTATGTTTTCTAAGGCAATGGGGTTTTTGGTGGCTTTCTGACTTACAGCCATTTTTTTTCTGCCAAAATATCAGTGTCATCTTGAGGATAAAAATAGTCTTATACCAGCCACCAAAATGTCATTTGGAACTGCAAATGACCGCTGGCACACAAAATGTAAACTGCTTATTATTAATGTTTGCAACGTAACAACTGGTACAATGGTTTCAAAAGAAATTGTTATTTGCTTGCAGCTCGAAGTTGCCAGAAAGATGTTGGGAAGTAAGAGAAAGACAGGAGAATGTGGCTCATTGCTCAGGGGGTACTATATTCAGGAAAGAGTATTCAAGAGACACAGGAAGCAGGGCCAATGGAATACACATGCATGGAGACTTGAAAAGAGCAAGACAACAAAGAATGTGTAAAACTGAGCGAAAAGGCATAAAAGCAGAGCTAAGAAAGAAAAAAAAGGGCAGGAGCAAAAGAAACAAACTTTAAAGGATTTGCTACCAACAGCCTACCTGTAGTTAAGTGGACATTATTAAATTACAATGGGCCATTTTAAACTCTTTGAAAAATTAATAAGGAAAGACAGAAAAGAACGTGAGATGAAGATACAGTTGGCGAGGATACACTACAGTCAATTCATAATTAGGGATTTGTGTTTCTTCATTATTTTAAAAATAAATTTACCTAATATGTGATTAGATAATTTCAAATTATGTTATTTTGTGTTTTGGTCCCACTGAAGGAAATTTGATCCTTCCGGTATTATTTGTACAAGAATTGCGTGCATCCAGGTGGACTGTACTGACCATCTGGTCCCTGGACAGATGCCTAGGCCTGGACAGACCAATGCTAATTTTTAGCTGCACCCATGCCTTTTCTGCCAAATGGAGAGGGCTTACAGAATTGTTAACCCAAAAAGAGACAATTTCACACAGATATAAATGCTAATACCAATAACAGAATTAGCGATTAGGTAATAATCAGTGTTTGTGTTTTGAGTTGTCTCCGTCTTGCTGTGCTTGAGGAATTGTCATAAAATATTATCTCGCTTACTTCCCACACAACGAGGCAGGCTTCACTTTTTAGCTAAATTGACATATAGGCTTGTAGAAGCTAACAAATTTCTCGAGATTCTACTGTTAAGAAGTAGACATGGAATAATATTAAAATTCCATATCATGAGTTTTTAACCACTACGAAATATTCCCTAAGTTAAAAAACTCTAAAGAAGCTTTTACCAAGTGCTGTACTCTAAGAAAGATAAATTTTCCATTCTTCCATTCTTACGGAGGATCTGAATTTTTTTTTTTTACACATTCATTAGTGGATTCACTTGGCATGGTAGTTAAAGTACGCTTTTGTAGGAACAGTACAATGTGGAAGGGACAGCTGTGGCAGTGTACATTCCCCTAGCTCATGGACAATGGGGCTTGCAATACTGGTGTATTCAAAACGTTCCCTGAGTAATTTGCTCTGAACAGTGCATCAAAAAAAAGTGGGTAATAGTAAACTGGAAATTTTACTTTTTGGAGATCTCATTGGTAATTATACAAACTATGAGTTTTAACTATTTGTGAAGGAGTAGAATTACTGTCCTTTATTAAAGAGGGAGAGTCCAAAACTACTTATAATTAAATAATATTCAGTTCTGGGTTACAATCAACCCTTTTCATATTCTCAACATTTTCATTGTAACAGCTGGAAAAAAATTCTCAGGTGATCCGGTAACTTTATGCCATTCTGGTCATTTTTAGTTAATTTTTGCATTCTTTGAGAGGTTCAACTTTGCTTGAGAACTGGACCAAGTCAAATGAAATTGAGATCTGTTTGCAGTTCTCTTTTCTGCAAAGTTTTCTCTTTGCTCGTGCAAAACGAGCATAGAGAACTGAACAAATTAAAATCGTAGCATCTGGAAGAACTGAATCTAACGTTCAACAAAGATTAGCAGAATTGAAACGCATTTCAGAATGAGGGGGCACGTGAGGGGGCATGTCTTAGTTCCAGTCTCTTCTACTTTATGCAAATAGTGATAGAACTTCCTTGCAGCCCTCATGGTTGACTCTCATGGCAAATCATTCGTTGTCATCTTTTTATTGATTTACTTATTTCTTCCCACAGTTACAGCCTTTTCTGTTCAGATGGATCGTTTATTATGGTTTCTCTTTCTTCTTTGGGTCCTGTGATAATCTGAAAACATTAAACTTTATAAGAAGGGACTAGGAAAAGGTAGAGTTTATGGAAGGAAAATATGTCTTTGTCTTTTTTCTCACAACATGTACTAGGAATCTGTAAATCTGGATAAGATGGACTAAATGAGTAGTGTCAGATGACAGTTTAGCACATTAGTTAAGAAGTAAAACATATAGCAAAAGCGACATGTTTGAATACTAGTTACTGAAAAGTAAACTGCTAATTATATAGCACTTTCTAAACGCCGGGTAATGGACTCAGGGCTTTCAAACATTATCTTCTTTAATGTTCACATAATCCCTTGATATTTTCCCTATTGTATTACTAAGACATGTGTCATTTGGAGAGAAGTGACACACTTCATGCAATTTCAAACAAGAACAGTCATTCATTGCAATTTCCCATTCTTTGAAACTTATAATAACTGCTACATTTTCTTTGCATAAACGGAGAAAAGGAAGCAAAGAAGGATAGGTATGAGCTTTCTGACTTGTAAAAAATATTTTCATTGGGATTTTTAATCATATGAGAAAATAATTTTAAATCACCTATGTTTAATTGATAGGATAACTTGAAAGCCATCGCTTTTAGTTTTACAATGCGCTCTATACGTCTCTATTAGGCAGCAGCTCAAATAAAATTTGTAGGATTAACTTAGGGTATTATGCGATCTGGAAATAATAAAACTATGTTTTAAAATATTTCCTGATTCATGTTGTTAGCTTACCCCAAAAAGTAATTAGTTTCAATAGTTGAGGTTTTTCCCTCTAGTGCTTTCCTAATCAAACTCTGATTCTTTTAACCAAACATATATGTGAGTACACAGACAGGCACATACCTTAATCTTTCCATTTCAAGATTCCTACTTCAATAACATTACATTAGCAATGATCTTCTTTTACTATGTTATAATGCCATCTTATAGCAAAGAGGATGAAAAGAAAGTCACATAGATCTCTTTTTTTTTTCTCATTTTAGTCACATAAAACTAAACTTAACATTTTTCTTCTTTTATGTTTGTTAGATAATTAGAAAGACATTGTATAATAGATTAAAAGCCATATGTGAGCCATCTCTCCTTAAGCATATGCTAAAGCAGAAATAAATTGCGAAATGTAACAAACTTTGAATTAATATGGTATGTTGGAATTAGGCTTTTTCTTTTTGGTTTCAAGATTTATGGAAGAAACAAAAGTGAACTCCATTGTCTTATACATGTTTGTTGAAGCTAGAACAATATATTTTCCATTGCTATTTGCTAGAATTGCTATTTGGAGTTGATAGCCCCCACAGCATTCAGCAACACAACATTCTTATATTGTTTAAAAATGTACCAAAGGGCCATGTGTGGTGGCTCATGCCTGTAATCCTAGCATTCTGGGAGGCTGAGCCAGGAGGATCACTTGATGTCAGGAGCTCGAGACCAGCCTGAGTAAGAGTGAGACCTTCTCAATACTAAAAATATAAAAGGTAGCCAGCAGTGGTAGCAGGCAACTATAGGTCCAGTTACTCTGCAGGCTGAGGTGGGAGGATCACTGGAACCCTGGAGTGTGAGGTTGCTGTGAGTTATGATGTCACAGCACTCTAGCCTTGCCAACAGAATGAGTCTCTATAAAAAAATAATAAGTTCCAAGGAAATTGTTAGGGTAGAATTTTGACTGAATGTAGTTAGTATGTCAGCTCTGCCATTCTTTCCTAGTAATATCATATTCATCTACAAGGCTTAATAGATGAAGGTGCTGAGTACGATGTAACCATTTACATGAAGGGGGGGGGGGAGTAATATGTCTTCCCCGTTTGTATTATAATTTGTTTTGGATGTCTTCCAACTAGTCTATGGCTTTGTACATTTTCCACAACAAAGGAGAATGGAGCTAGCTAAACCTTTTCATAGGGTGCATAAAAAATAACTACTAATAGTTCCTGGTGAAAGCTTATACTTATCTTTCACTGCATATGAAAGATTCATTATTGATTGAGTGCAGAATGCAATGTGAGAAGCTCTCAATCAATTTTTAGTGACATTCCCTCATGTCTACTCACCTCTCTGAACCATATTTGTTCACCTTTCTATTGATTGTTGAGATGTGGTTCTTCTCTGAACACACACCTTCCCCTCAGGCACTCTCCAGCCCTTTGCCACACTCCTCTGGAAGACCTGGCAGTGTGAGTCCTGGCCTGCCTGCGCTTGACGCCCTTTCCAGGATATTGTTCTCTTTCTCTCTACTGGTAACTCAAATTCCCTCTGAGCTGCCGACCACGCTTTCCCACATCACCGAGAGAATGGGAGCAATTGCACTCTCTTCTCTGAACTGCCAACAGCATTTTTACCATATCCTTTGTCTTTTTACCTGTTCTCATCGAGGAAGTCTGCGTTCTCATTTAAAACGATCATTCTGACTCTCATAGATCATTCCAGTCAGCAACATGACACAGTGTTATTTCTTCCATTTTCAGTGTTGACAAACACTAACATGTCCAATGTCCTGTTTTCCTGTGGGTATATTCCATGTTTTTCCCCTTTATGGCAGAACTCCTCAGAATTCTCCGCTTTTGTGGGCTTCAAGAATGTCTGCATATTGACAATTTCCAAAATGACATATTCATTTCCGATCTCCCCCTGAACTGCACATAACTGCTGCCTACTCTATACTTAGGCTTGAAAGGCTCATAAACATGTCACACTTACACGTCAAAAATCAAATTTCCACTGTGCTCTCTCCTTCACTAGGGTTTTCCAGCTTAGGAAACACGTTTCCTCCCAGTTACTCCAGTCAAAAATTTTGGAGTCATCATGACTCCTTTCTTTTAACTGATACCAATATTAATCTACTTATGTTATACTTCCCGGTTTCTTTATTTCTTCCCTTACCACCAAAAATAAATACTTCACACAGCAGGCAAAATAGTACTTTTAAGACATGAATCAGATTAGGTCAGATCGTGCTCAAACCCAACAGCATCCTCCCATCTCACTCAGAATCCTCACCTACAAGGATACACATGACCTGGCCTGCTATTACATCACTCACCTCATGGCTTACCAATCGCCTTGTGCATTCCAGTGGAAGTTACTAGTGTCCTCACCTTTTCTCAAAACACGCCATATATGCTCTTGTTTAAATCTATACCTAACATTTTCTGTGCTTGGAAATTTCTCCTCCAAAATAGCTATGTGACCCTCCCTCACCTTCTTCCTGTCTTTGCTCAAGGATGACTCTTACTATGAGGCCTATTCTGACCTTTTGTCCCTAACCCGCTACATGGCACTGTCTCTCATCTTCTCTGCTTTGTTTTCCCTCCATATGACGTGTTGTGCATAACGGGCTCCTGTGTATCATGCACATCCACAGTTTTGGCCCATACTTTCAGCAAAATATCTTTTGTTTTAATTTTTTAATTCAATTTTTTGTTTGTTTTTATTTAGGTAACTTGTTTCTTTGTATTATAAAGGAATTTTACCATTTATTTTTTAACATATAATGATATAAGAAATGTATGTAGCAAATAAGTATAAAGCACAAGAACAGATACGGGTATAAAAATTTTTATGTGCCAGTAACAAATAGAACTATTATCTTTATTTTTCCCTCAAAAATTTGGGCAAAAAAGTGCACATTATATGTAATAAAATATGATATATTGCTTGTTTGTTTATTGTTAGTGTTTCAAGTAATCTGCTAGCTTTAGAAGGGAAGAAATTTGTGCCCTGTTTATCACTACTATATTTTAAGACAGCGCCATATACATGGCAGATAATTTAAAACTATGTTAAAAATTTCTGACCAGGGTGGCCAACTGAGAGCAGCTTCCAAGGGAAGGCCCTGCCCACAAGGAAAGATAATGTCCAGAAACAGCCCAATTAAGCTGAAGACTGGGAGCCCAGCTGAGAGAGATATGATAACTGCAGGTCACCTCTGCTAAGGCAAGCTCTGACTCTAAGAAACCAAGCTTCAGGTACAAAATTCATCTGGAAGGAGGAGTGTCCGTCCCCTCCCCCAAGAAAGCTGTGGTTTTTCTTTGCTTTTCTGTCTCCTTTCTTTTCTCTCTTCATTTGCTCCTGCAGGTTTTCTACAGACAAGCGGTGAACGGTGGACTTCTTGCCTCACCCCATGGGTGAGTGCTACAGAAAGTGGGGACTACCTCCTCCGAGGGACCTTGCCGTGACTCTGGCCACTCTCTTGCTATGCACAAATACCGAATTAAGCTCTTCCCTGCCATTCTGAACTTCCAGTACACCCTTCCACCCTTACCCAGTGAACCAGAAGCCTAATCCCTGCTGAGACTGAGGGAGGTAGGAGGTTCTTGAGCGGTGCCTCCCCTCCTTGTCTGCCAGACCAAGCGCTCCCACAGCAAGAGACTCCGGGGGCTGTGCTGAGCCTCCCCCAGGATCTCCACTGGCAGCCATGCAGCCTGGCACCGGGTGACCTGCTACCCACCCAGACCTCTGTGTGAGCCGCACCGTGACCCGGGGCCCACCCGGACCTCCGTACAAGCGGCACTGCGACCTGCAACCCGTGCCCTCTAGGACCTCCATACTAGTGGCGCCGAGACCCGCGATCCACGCCCACCAGGCCTCCGCATGCCCTGACAAGGAACTCTGGGAGCCAGGCAACCCCGTGTCCTCCCTTCCCATACACTCCCTGCCTTAACACTGGCCGGCTCATCTGGCCAGGGACTCTGGTAGCTGCACATCCTCTGGAGCCCTCCCTGCCTCTTCCCAGAGCCCGTCTCCTGGCCAGAGACTGTTGGAGCCTTGGGCTGTCTGTGCCAAAGTCACCAGGTGCCACACACTCCCAGAACTGGGTGCACCACCCCCTGCCCTGTTGCTGGATCCAGGTGTGTCACACTCTGGAGCTGCTGCCACAAACAGAACTCCCTGGCTAGGACAGCCCCAGAGGAGCTACACAGGGTCACTCTCTACAAAGATTCAGCAACAATAGAGTGATCCTGCTTGGGTCTAATCTTGGAGAGACACCTCCCAAACTCTGAGGATGGCCAGAAACAACGGTGAAAAACAATCATGAAGCGAAATCAATGAAAAAACTCTGACAATGTGAATACTCAGAGTAGATCAACTCCCCCAAGGATCAATGGGGCAGAAACAGCACAAGACCCCATGCACAAACAAATTGCTGAGATATCAGAAATTAAATTCAGGATCTGGATGGCAAATAAGATCAAATTAGAATTCCAAAAGTTATCTCAAGAATTCAACGGATTCAAAGACCAAATGACCAAAGATTTTGACACATTGAGACAAGAAGTTGCATCCCTCAAACATCTCAGAAACACAGTAGAATCCCTCAGTAACAGAATGGAGCAAGCAGAAGAAAGGATTTCTGACATTGAAGACAAAGTTTTTGAACACTCCAAAACCCTAAAAGAGGAAGAGAAATGGAGAGAAAAAACAGACCACTCTCTCAGAGAGCTCTGGGACAATTTGAAGAAAACTAATATTCATCTCATAGGGATCCCCAAAAGCGACAAGTGGCTTCACAAGAAACAGAGTCTCTTTTTCATGAGATTATGAAAGAGAACTTTCCAGACATGCCAAGAGATTCTGAAATTCAGATAACAGACAGTTTCAGAACTCCAGCCCAATTCCACCCAAATAAGACATCCCCCAGACACATCATAATCAATTTCACTAAAGTTAATATGAAGGAGAAAATTCTGAAAGCAGCCAGGCGAAAGAAAAACATTACCTACAAGGGGAAGAAGATTGGAATAACTGCAGATCTCTCTGCTGAAACCTTTCAAGCTAGAAGAAGATGGTCATCGACTTTTAATCTCCTAAAAACAAAATAAGTTTCAACAGAGGATCCTGTACCCAGCTAAACTGAGTTTCATTTATGATGGAGAAATTAAAAACTTTAATGACATTCACATGTGGAAGAAATTTGCCATAACTAAGCCAGTTCTCCAGGATATTCTGAGACCTATCCTCCATAAAGACCGTTGTAATTCTTCACCACAAAAGTAAACCCACCAAGAAAATTTTGATAAAACTCCAACTTCCAGAGTAGCAAAAGGATTAAAAATGTCCACCAGACTCTCAAAAGGCTTATTAATATTCTCAATTAATGTGAATGGTTTAAATTGTCCTCTAAAGAGGCACAGGTTGGCTGACAGGATGCAAAAACTCAAGCCAGATATCTCTGCATACAAGAATCTCATCTTGCTTTAAAAGACAAATATAGACTCAAGGTGAAGGGATGGTCATCTATACTCCAGGCAAATGGAAAGCAGAAAAAAGCAGGCATTGCAATCCTATTCACAGATACAATAGGCTTTAAACCAAGAAAAATCAGAAAGGAAAAGGATGGACACTTCATATTTGTTAAAGGTAATACACAATATGATGAATTTCAATTATTAATATTTGTGCACCAAACCAGAATGCACCTCAATTTATAAGAGAAGCTTTAACAGACATTAGAAACTTGATTTCCTCCAGTTCAATAGTAGTTGGAGATTTTAATACCCCTTTAGCAATGCTAGATAGATCCCCCGAAAAGAAACTAAGCAAAGAAATTTTAGATTTAAACGTAACCATTCAACATCTGGATTTAACAGACATCTATAGAACATTTCATCCCAACAAAACTGAATACACATTATTCTCATCAGCCCACAGAACATACTCCAAAATCAACCACATCCTAGGCCACAAATCTAACCTCAGCAAATTTTTTAAAAAATAGAAATTGTTCCTTGCATTTGCTCAGATCATCAAGGAATAAAAGTTCAACTCAATAACTACAGGAATCTGCATACCTATACAAAAATATGGAAGCTCAGTAACCTTATGCTGAAGAACAGATAGGTTATAGACAAGATTAAGAAGGAAATCATTAAAGTTTTGGAACAAAACAACAATGAAGACACGAATTATCAGAACCTCTGGGATATTGCAAAGGCAGTCTTAAGAGGGAAATTTATAGCATTGCAAGCCTTCCTCAAGAAAATGGAAAGAGAGGAAGTTAATAACTTAATAGGACATCTCAAGCAACTGGAGAAGGAAGAACATTCCAACCCAAAACCAAGTAGAAGAAAAGAAATAACCAAAATCAGAGCAGAATTAAATGAAATTGAAAACAAAAGAATTATACAACAGATCAATAAATCCAAAAGTTGGTTTTTTGAAAAGATCAATAAAACAGATAAACCTTTGGCCAACCTAAACAGGAAAAAAGGAGTAAAATCTCTAATTTCATCAATCAGAAATGGTAAAGATGAAATAACAACAGAACCCTCAGAAATTCAAAAAATCCTTAATGAATATTGCAGGAAATTTTACTCTCAGAAATATGAAAATCTGAAAAATACTTGGAAGTACACCACCTACCAAGACTTAGCCAGAATGAAGTGAAAATGTTGAACAGGCCTATATCAAGTTCTGAAATAGCATCAACTATACAAAATCTCCCTAAAAAGAAAAGCCTAGGACCAGATGGCTTCACGTCAGAATTCTACCAACCTTTAAAGAAGAACTAGTACCTACATTACTAAACCTCTCCAAAATATAGATAAAAAAGGAGTACTACCCAACACATTCTATGAAGTAAACATCACCTTGATCCCTAAACCAGAGAAAGACCCAACAAGAAAAGAAAATTATAGACCAATATCACTAATGAATATTGATGCTAAAATACTCAATTAGGATCAATAAGATCCTAACAAACAGAATCCAACCACACATCCAAAAAATTATACACCAAGACCAAGTGAGATTTATCCCAGGCTCTCAAGGTTGGTTCAATATATGTAAATCTATAGATGTAATTTAGCATATAAACAAACAAAACATAAAGACCATCATATGATTCTCTCAATTTATGCAGAAAAAGCTTTTGATAATATCTAGCATCCCTTCATGATCAGAACACTTAAGAAAATTGGTATAGTAGGGACATTTCTTAAACTAATAGAGGCCATCTACAGCAAACCCACAGCCAATTTCATATTGAATGGAGTTAAATTGAAGTTATTTCCACTTATATCAGGAACCAGGCAAGGTTGCCCATTGTCTCCATTGCTCTTTAACATTGTAATGGAAGTTTTAGCCATTGCAATTAGGGAAGAAAAGGCAAGCAACGGTATCCACATAGGGTCAGAAGAGATCAAACTTTCACTCTTCATAGATGATATGATCGTATATCTGGAAAACACCAGGGATTCTACTACAAAACTTTTAGAAGTGATCAAAGAATACAGCAAAGTCTCAGGCTATAAAATCAACGCCCATAAATCTGTAGACTTTATATATACCAACAATAACCAAGCCGAAAAAAGAGTCAAGGACTCTATTCCTTTCACAGTAGTGCCAAAGAAGATGAAATATTTGGGAGTTTGTCTAACAAAGGACGTGAAAGATCTCTATAAAGAGAACTATGAAAGTCTATGAAAAGAAATAGCTGAAAATGTTAACAAATGAAAAAACATAGCATGCTCATGGCTGGGAAGAATCAACATTGTTAAAATGTCTATACTACCAAAGCAATATATAATTTTAATGCAATTCCTATTAAAGCTCCATTGTCACATTTTATCTTGAAAAAATAATACTTTGCTTTGTATGGAATCAGAAAAAATCTCGAATAGCCAAAACATTACTCAGAAATAAAAACACAGCAGGAGGAATCACACTACCAGAACTGAGACTCTACTATAAATCGATAGTGATCAAAACAGCATGGTACTGGCACAAAAACAGAGAGTAGACGTCTGGAACAGAATAGAGAACCAAGAGTTGAATCTAGTTACTTACTGTTATTTAATCTTTGACCAGCCAATTAAAAACATTCGGTGGGGAAAAGATTCCCTATTTAACAAATGGTGCTGGGTGAACTGGTTGGCAACCTGTAGAAGACTGAAACTGGACCCACACCTTTCACCATTAACTAAGATAGACTCTCACTGGATTAAAGGTTTAAACTTAAGATAGGAAACTATAAAAATACTTGATGAAAGTGCCGGGAAAACTCTTGAAGGAATTGACCTGGGTGAATATTTTATGAGGAGGACTCCACAGGCAATTGAAGCAGTATCAAAAATACATTACTGGGACCTGATCAAACTAAAAAGCTTCTGCACAGCCAAGAACATAGTAAGTAAAGTAGCAGACAGCCCTCAGAATGGGAGAAAATATTTGCAGGTTATATCTCCGATAAAGGTTTAATAACCAGATTCCACAGAGAACTCAAACATACTAGCAAGAAAAGAACAACTGATCCCATCTCAGGGTGGGCAAAGGACTTGAAGAGAAACTTCTCTGAAGAAGACAGACGCACTATCTACAGACACATGAAAAAAAGCTCATCTTTAATCAACAGAGAAATGCAAATCAAAACTACTTTGAGATATCACCTAATCCTAGTAAGAGTAGCCCTCATAACAAAATCCCCAAACCAGAGATGTTGGCGTGAATGTGGAGAAAAGGGCACATTTCTACACTGCTGGTGGGAATGCACACTAATACGTTCCTTTTGGAAGGATGTTTGGAGAATACTTAGAGATCTAAAAATAGACCTGCCATTTGCTCCTATAATTCCTTTATTAGATATATACCCAGAAGACCAAAAGTCACAATATAACAAAGACATCTGTACCAGAATGTTTATTGCAGACCAATTCATAATTGCTAAGTCATGGAAGATGCCCACTAACCCAGTAATGGATTAACAAGATGTGGTATATGTATACCATGGAATACTATTATTAAAAAAAATACTATTATTAAAAAAATATGTATACCATGGAATACTATTTTATTAAAAAAAACGGAGACTTTACATCCTTCGTATTAACGTGGATGGAAGTGGAAGACATTATTCTTAGTAAAGCACACAATGGACAAGTATGAATCCTATGTACTCAATTTTGATATGAGGACAATTAATGACAATTAAGGTTAATGGGAGGGAAGGAAAAGCAGAAAGTGGGAAGGGGAGTGG
>CAUYPK010041091.1:0-21086 GCA_963574355.1 Loris lydekkerianus
TGAAGGCTATAACCCAACTATTCCACAAGACTATGAGGAAAGGACCAAGGAAGGGGAAGGGAGGGGGGAGGTTTGGGTGGAGGGAGGGTAATGGGTTGGGCCACATCTATGGTGCATATTTTTATCTATAATAAAAATAAAAAAAAAAAAATTTCCTCATTCCCCACTATCCCAAACATGATATCTGAACACCCTAGCCTGCCTTTAACAAGAATCTCAATAGGTCTGGTTAGCCAGAAATCCTTCACCCTGATGTTTCCTCTTAGTAATTTTCTATCCCCTGACCCTCCCTGTTCCTTGGCTATCAATCTCCACTTGTCCGCTTTGAATTCAGAATTGGGTCCAGTACTACACTGAGGTCTCTTTCACCCTGTTACAATAGTTCCTGAATAAAATCTGTTTTACCACTTTAACAACTATCCAGCTCTGATTTTCTTTGATACAACCGAAGTTTATTTGGAATCAATTATTAAAGCCCCCAAATCAGTATGCCAAAGAAAAATGAGTTTCAAGTGTCTAGCAAATAAATTTAAACCTAATAACTACATCAACTGAACTAAAAAAAAATCACAAGATAATTCATGGAACAAGATCACTGGGAAATCAGCTGTGTATTAACTATGTACCTTCTTCCTGGAAAAGGGCTGAGATTGAGGAAGATGATACCCTACCCATAAAGACTAGGAGCCAAGAGTGTGAAGAAAACACAGAGCAAAAAATAAATAAAAAGAAAACACAGAGCACTCTACAACATGGCTCTCTACTCAAAAGAAAGTAACATTCATGGCTTCCATATGATAGAGATAGGATTATTCAGATTACCTGGAAATCCTGTGACCCCAAGAACCTCTCCACAGAACCTTCATTCCTTATTCCTTTCTAGCTGATCTTTTCCCACCATGACTAAAGTTCTTTTTGTGGAATATCACTAAGTATGTCCCTAAAGGTGTCCTCTGTGAGTGGCTGCCAGGATAAGGAAGTCGAAGAGGAAAGGGAAGACTAGCCACTAATTTCCATTACTTTAGGGGTGCTTGAGGGTCAGGCCAGGTTCACATGGAAGGAACTAATTTTTTTCTTATTTTGTTTTTAATTGATTCTGATAACAAATCCTCTCCCTACCAACCCATTGAGAGTAAGGACTACAACAATTTTTATCTGGTGGATCTACTTTCATAAACAGCATTGTTAGATGAAAATCCTCCCTCATACTTATTTATAAACAGAACCTACAACATTTGGTATAATCTTTATGGATGGCAATTTGGCAATATATGCCTGGTATATACAGTAAAGCCTCCATAGTTGACAACTTCTAGGCCTAGTTCCTTATGTTCATTATATCCGTATGTTGAACACATTGTTATAGTCCCTTGAGTAGTCAACTTACAGAGGTTCTACTTTAAAAAGAATAAAGACTGTAATACAAGGAAAAACACAGGTATTAATTGGGAAAAAAAATCTGAGAATAAAATTATATATACACTGTGAGCCCAACTTTTAAAAAAAGAAACAAAACAGAAAATGACTGAAAATAAACCAAAAGACTATATATATTGATCTTTGCCTCAAATATTCAATTGACACATTCTTATTTATTTTTTCTGGATTTTCCAAATTTTGTATAATAAACACAGATTTTTAGACACACAAAAGAAGAATTTTGGCATCCAGAGGTGACAAAAGTCTATATATTACTGTCATTAAAATATTGAAAAAAATTGCTAATTTACTATTGAATAATAAACACATTACTTGGTACACAAAATTTTAAAGAAAAGCATTGCTAAGAGAAATAAATACTGTACCTTCACTGCTACGTGAAGTTTTGCTGTTTTCTTGGATGGTCCTGAGGCTTCGTATGTTGTGCCGTCCACATCTACAGACATTGTGAAGACTGGGGCATGGACAGGGCCAGACTGAGATAAGAGCTTATACTGAAGCCCGGGCCTGATCTGATTTAGCCTCATGAGTGCATTCATAAGGTCTATTGCTTTACTATCCAAGACTGTTAAAGAAAGGAATGAGATCAGAAATTAACCACAGAGCCATTTTGCTTTCATCTATGGATTTGTAGGTCCCTAGTGACCACTACAAATTTACCAGGCTTTCAAAATATGAGAATTTCAAAACACACGAATTAATAACTCCATAAGTAATTTTGAAATTATTTCTGATTATGCTGACATTACTATAAAAATAACATTCATTACTATATACATTCATTTTCAATTATCAGTATCAATGTAAACTAAGCAAGGAAGCTTAGAAACACAAAAGTTATTTAATTATCAACTTCTCACTTAAGTGAAGATCAACTTCTCTAAACTCTAATTCAAATCAATCAAATTCTTCACTTTCTATTTCCCGAAACTAAATCCTTTCTTATTGAGATTGACAATAATAAAGATTTTGCACACTTTTCCTTAAGTTTCGTTTCATCTTCTTATTGGGGTCTTTATCATCCCCTAATCCATCTTCAAATGGCCTCTTCAGAGCTGAAGACCCAGCACCTAAAAACAATTATGAAAGATTCATTACCAGTCAAAATAAAGAGCTTATTTACTCACATGTATCTAATATATACAGGTAGGAAAATGTTAGGGATCACAACAAAGACTATATAACTTTTCATAAATGAATTAAAGTGCCATATTCATAATCTAGAAAAGCAAAATTTTAAAAAGCAAACCTGGAAATAATTTAATATTGTCATTTTTATAAATATTTGTTTTCTTCTCTTTATATGTACAAATATTAATACACATGCTATGTTCTCAACATTTGTGTCTTCCCAAAATTGATATGTTGAAACCTAATCCCCAGTGCTGTGGTGTTAGAAGGTGGAGCATCTGAGAGGTGATTAGGTCAAGAAGGCCGAGCCCTTATAAATTAGTGCCCTCATAAAAGAGATCTAAAAAGAATTACTTTGTCCCTTCCACTATACATAGGAAACATAGCAGGTTCCATCTATGAGGAATGAGCCCTCGCCAAACACCAAATCTAGTAAAACCTTGATTTTGGATTTCCCAGCCTCCAGAACTATGAATAATAAATTTCAGTTGCTTATAAATTACACCCAGTCTAAGGTATTTTGTTACAGCAACTCTAACAGACTAAGCTAGCATATACTCACATCTATTATATGCATAAAAGGAAGAACCTAGAAAACTAGATATCAGAATATTAAGAGTAGTTACCTCTGGTAGGATTTATTTTTACTATGTCATATCAAGCATTTCTCAAGTTTAACATTTATTACTTGTATAAACTTTAAAAGTTCACATGTTAAATCTTATGCTTCAGAAATCTGATTATCAAACTGCAAAATATTCTCCTGTTTCTTCAAATTCTATTCAAGATTTTATTTACACTTCACCTCATCATGATACCCTTCACTCTATTAACTTCCTGAGAAGCACCACAGATAGCTTTATATTATTGCCTATTTCATATATTCTGATGCATTGTTAGTGTTCTTTGAAAGCCAAAGATATTTTATCCTTGCCTTGTATCTTGCAAACTCCCTTACGCAGACTTAGCAATAACCTAATGGACATGGAACAAAAACAAACTGAACTGATAATTAACGTTAACTGCCATGTGAGTTGTATTTCACTTAAGCTAGACTTCAGGCTGGTGCCTCAAGAAGCATATATTGATCACATATCTTTTAACCTATCTTTCTTTTCTTGAGAGACCGTTTCACTCTTGCCTAGGCTAGAGTGCAGGATGTCAGCCTAGCTCACAGCAAACTCAAATTCCTGGGCTCAAGTGATCCTCTTGCCTCAGCAGCCGGAAGTACATGTGCCCCACTAATTTTTCAATTTGTAGTAGAGACGGGGTCTGACTCTTGCTTGGGCTAGTTTCCAACTCCTGAGCTCAAGCAATCATCCCGTCTCCACCTCCCAGAGTGCTAGGATTAGAGGCGTTTTGACCTGTCTTAAGCCAATAAAACAATGTAGACTCTAGGAAAAAAATTCTTTTTCTAGTGTGGCAGTCAAGGTGTTAAATCCATTTCTCAGAAAAAGCAGCCAGTTAATAACCTTGTCAACCAAAGGCAGAAGTTTTGCTGTCCAAGTTAAACAGAGAAAAGCTCATCAATCTGTACAAATACTTTAAAGAATTCTGTATCTTCAACTTAAAAGTTGGTTGTTAGGTTTTTCCTAAGGAAAATTATGTTCAAGATATTCGTGCCACTGTATTTATAGACCATCTAGTGAAAGCTTATAGTAAGAACAATGAGACTATGTATCTTCTGATGAAGATTTATTGTCCCCGGGAGTAAACACTGACTTCAGTATTTGCGTGGGTCAATAATTTACCACTTAGGTCAATCAATCTTGAAGTTCTCTTCAACAGAAAGCAATATCTACTTAGTACTGTATTTCATTTGCATTAGATAAAGCTATGAGTGTGCCAGTCTCCCAGAAGATAGTCCTTAAGAGATAAAAGTTTAAAACAAACTGTACCTATTCAACCACTTTACTAGCTCACTAAGTTACATTAAAAGCAGGTCCCTGATTGCCTGGAAACAAACTGGCTTATATGCACGGGTACGTAGGTAGCATCCCATGAATTAAGCTTCAATCTACCATTCTAGCCCTTGGAAAAGGGCTGTAATATAATAATAATAATAGTCTAGAAAAAGAAAAAACAATGTAAAGTAAGCAAATACTTTTCAACCTTTATAATATCTAGTAAGGACAATCATGTAAGAGGCAAAAAAGTTCTGTTTGGTTTTCTGAGACAGTCTCACTTTGTCACCCTTGGTAGAGTGCTATGACATCTTAGTTCATAGCAACCTCCAACTCTTAGGCTCAAGCAGTTCTCTTGCCTCAGCCTCCCAAGTAGTTGAGACTACAGGCACCCACCACAATGCCCAGCTATTTTTAGAGATGAGTCTCACTCTCATGCCAGCTGGTCTTGAACCTGTGAGCTTGGGCAATCCACCCATCTTGGCCTCCCAAGTGCTAGGATTATAGGCATGAGCCACTGCGCCCAGCTCAACAATGTTTTAAAATAACTATTTTAATGCTTACCAAATGCCTGTTCTTAATTCCTTACATGTATTAAATTATTTAATCCTATGAAGCCAGTACCTTAACTGTCTCCATTACAAATTCCTTCATGTATTCATTCAACAACAAATATCAACTGAACACTTATTATGTGCAGGACAATTTTAGGTGCTAAACAGATAATCAGTAACAAAACTATCTCTCTATACGCAAAAGAGTTTACACATAGTGGTGGAGACTAAAAAAAAAGGCTTCCTGATGGGAGCATTAGAAAAACTGTGCAAAATATAAAAAAATCTGTCCCTGGACAATAATGAAGAATGGGATCAAGATCTGGGAGGTGAAGGAAAACCTGCATTGGAGCCCTTATTTCCCCTAAGAATAGCTTGCAAATCCAGAAGAGGTCATCAATAACTCTGTTCCAATAGTAACTGGAGTAATTCCAATAGGCTCCCAAGTCTCAGGGGTCTAAAACCCAAGCTCAAGTACCACCATGAAGAGAAAATCTAGAAAATCCCCTACCCTCTGTGTCGAGCTTCTAAAATTCTATATTCTAGTAATGAAACAGAAATGCTCTTAAACCCACAAAAGACTAAAGCCCAGCTTGAAATCATCTTAATCCTCAACTGCATTAAAACCATCTAGGATTGCCAATTCTTTCAGCCATCTCCCAGAAACAAATACAAACTCTCCCTCAAGAAAGTTAGCATTACTTTTTCATTTAAAATCTCCAGTATTTATAACAAGCAGACAAATAAAAAGAACTACAATCAAAAAATCAAAAGAAAGAGCAGATAACAGAAACAGACCCCCAAAGGACCCAGATGATATGCCTTTCAAAACATGCTTTTTTATAAAGGATTTCTGGGAGAAAATTTGAAACTATGAAAGAGTCAAAATTCTATACATAAAAAATATAATACAAACAAAAAAATAGCACATCTGCAAAAGAAAATGACAAATCTACAATACAAAGGAACCGACAGACTTATTCAGTAATTACTAACAAGCAAATAAAAAGTACACAGCCTAAGTACATAATATCTGAACAATATAATGAACAAATATGACCTGACATGAAAAGAAAATGACCAACAAATGCAGAAAACACATACTTTTTCAGAGAAAAAAAAATCATCCATTTGCTCGGATATAAAGTAAGTCTCAATAAATCTCAAAGGACAGAAATCATATAATACATGTTCTCAGAAGACAACAGAATAAGTGAGAAACAAAAGTTAACTAGAAGAGTGCTCATCTTTCTGAAAATTAAACAATGTCATCTAAATGGCCCATGGGTCAAAGAACGCCTAACAAAAGAAAAATAGACAATAATTTTGACTAAATGATAATACTAATATTAAACAATGTAATATACATAAATTTGTGCTTAAAGGGCAATTCATCCTCTTTATATACAATATAAACAATAAAATAAGAGGCTACAAAATCAATAATGTGGCTCAGCGCCTGTAGCACAGTGGTTACAGTGCCAGCCACATACACTGAGGCTGGCAGGTTTGAGCCTGGCCCAGGCCAGCTAAACAACAATGACAACTGCTACAGAAAAAATAGCGGGGTGTTGCAGCGGGCACCTGTAATCCCAGTTACTTGGGAGACTGAGGCAAGAGAATTGATCAAGCCCAGGAGTTTTAAGGTTGCTGTGAGCTGTGACGCAACAGCACTCTACCGAGGGCAACATAGTGAGATTCTGTCCCAAAAAAAAACCCAAAAAACAAACAAAAAAAACAATAATGTATTCATCCATCTCATAAAGTAAAAAAAAGAACAACAAATTAAACCCAAAGAAAGTAGTAAGAAGTAAAAACTAAAGATAAGAGTAGAGATCAATAAAATGCAATAGAAGACCTGTTTTTTCTTTTTTAGAGACAGGGTCTCCATTCTGTCTTCCATACTGGAGGGCAGTGGCACACTAATAGCTCACTGTACTCTCCAATCCCCAGTTCAGCCATCCAAGCAGCCAGAACGAAAGGCTCATATCACCATACTGACCTAATTTCTTCTTTTATTTTTTTGCAGAGACAAAGTCTCACTATGTTGCTCAGAATGAACTCAAACTCTTGAGCTGAAGGGGATCTACCCACCTTGACCTCCCAAAGTGCTGGGATTACAGATGTGAGCCATAATGCCTAACCCAAAAGTTGATTTGTTTTTTCTTTGTTTTTCTTTTTTTTTTTTTTTAAGACAGAGTCTTACTCTGTCACCCTCTGTAGAGTGCTGTTGCATCACAGCTCACAGCAACCTCAAACTCTTGGGCATAAGTGATTCTCCTGCCTCAGCCTCCCAAGTAGCTGGGACTACAGGTGCCCACCACAACGCCTAGCTATTTTTTTGTTGCAGTTGTCATTGTTGTTTAGCTGGCCCACGTCGGGTTCAAACCCACCAGCCTCAGTGTATGTGGCCGGCACGGTAACCACTGTGCTTCGGGCACTGAGCCTTTTTTCTTTTTCTTTTTGAGATAGAGTCTCACTCTGTCAACCTGCGTAGGGTGTCGTGACACCATAGCTCACAGCAACCTCAAACGTTTGGGCTCAAGCAATCCTCTTACCTCAGCCTCCCAAGTAGCTGGGACTACGGTTCCCATCACAAGGCCCGGCTATTTTTTTAGAGATAAGGTCTCACTCTGGCCCAGCCTGGTCTCGAACTCCTAAGCAGAACTGATCCACCCCTCTGCCTCCCAGAGTACTAGGATTACAGGAGTGAGCCATGGCACTCAGCCTCTAAAAGTCTATTTTTTTAAAAAAAGACTAACATAAATGATAAACCCGCAGGAGAGAACAATTAGCAAACAAAAGATATTGCAAAATGAATAAAAGAGGACATTACTGCAGACAATTTAAAAAAGGATCTTATAAATTACTTTATTCCAAAATATTTTTAAATTTAGGTGAAATGGACAAATTGCTCGAAAAGGACAATTTATCAAAACTGTCATACGAAAACAGCAATCCCATTATATATTCAGGAAATGAGATCTATAACTAAAAACTTTCCAACAAAGAAAGACTACATATGTCCAATAACTTCACTGATGAATTCTTCCCAACAATTAAGGAAACAATGACATGAATTTTATACAAACTCTTCCAAAGAACAGAAAAAGAAGGAACCTATCTTAATTCACTTGATGAAGCCAGCATAACCTTGAAGCCAAAACTTAAAATATTACAACAAAGGAAATACACTGGCCAATCTAACAAACAAAAGCCTATGTTTATGAATTGCTCACAAAAACCTATATATGATTGCTCACAGTAGCTTCATTTCTAATAGTCAAAAACTGTAAATAAACAAAATATCCTACAGTAGGTGAAAAGTTAAACTCTGGTTCATCAACACAACAGAATACTGCCTAACAATAAAAAGGAACAAACTATTGACAGATGTTAACAATCTGGATAGATCCCCAAGGGAATTATGCTGAGGGAAAAAAAGATTACATGTTGTATAATTCCATTTACATAAAATCCTTAAAATGATTAAAGTACAGAAATGGAGAAAACTGAGTGGTTTTAGGGCTACGGGAAGGTTAAGGGGAGAGAAGTGGGTATAACTATCAAAGAGTAGCACAAGACTGATCTTTGAGTGACTAAAGAGTTCTGTACATTGACTGCAGTAGTGGTTGCACAAATCTACCTGATAAAATGGTATAATACCCATACACCCATTACCGTATATACTCGAGTATAAGCCGAGTTTTTTCCAGCACAAAATTTGTGCCAAAAAACCCGAACTCGGCACAAAAAACTCGGCTTATACTCGAGTATATACGGTATATCACTGTCAATTTCCTGGCTTTAATACTGTACTATGTTATAACGCATAAAAGGCAGCCATCAGGAGCAAGTGGGTGCAGGGTACACAGGACCTCTCCAATCCACCATTGAAACTACCTGTGAAGATTAGTATTTTAATATAAAAATTAAGGTAGAGTGGGGGAAGAATTGCTTCTTTATTGAGAACAGACATCAGAGGCAAGGATGGAAGCAGAAAGACCAGATACATGGGTCACTAAGACAGTTTTGAGACAGATGTGCTATGGCCCATTATTTCACTTCCAAGAAACACAGTTTCAACTTGCTCAGCTTGTCAGTGTTGCTGGAAGGGCTTCGTTTGTTTCCATCTGCATGAATTTTAAGTTTCTTTATTTATGTATCTCAAAACTTTCATAATAACCCACGTAGAAGGTGACTGCAAGAAGCCAGGTAACAGATGAAGGCAGCTTAAGCTCATGGGGAGATAAATAAATGGCTTCTGCAAGGCTGACAAAGTTTTGTTTCTTAACCATAGTAGTGATTATATGAATTTTTAAAATAATTATTTTTAAAACTACACATTTTTAGACTATGGGGGAAATAAAGTGTTTATCTCTGTCAAATATTGCTAAAAAGCTGGCTAAAATGAGGACTGAAAACCGACCACTGAAAATCATCAAGTAACATGAAGATCATGAAAGATATCAGAGGAAGAGGGGTGAAAGAGAAAGCCTAATTAGAACAAGTTCAAAGAAAACAGAAAGTGAGAAAAAGGGAAAAAAAAGCCATTTAAGAAGAACAAAGAAATGGCATTCTGTTGGGGGAGCTATAGGATCCAGGGAAAGTATGCCTTGGTTTTGTCTTTCGGACAGGAGGTATTATTTGAGGTTTTTATGTTGATAAAAATGATTCAGCAGACAGGGAAGTACTGACACTGTGAAAAAAAAAAAAAAGAGAGAGAGAGAGAGAGAGAGAGAGATACCTGCTAGAATAATGTCCATTGTTAGGCAAGAGGGAATGTGATGGGATGGATAAACAGAAAGGCTGGTCTTAAGAGGCTGGACAGTTTCTCCATAGGCAATGAAGGGAAAAACAAAGCACATGAGTAGATGCAGTGAGGCTGGTAGAGAGAGTGGAGAGAACATGTAGAAGTTACCTCCAGGCCAGGCACAATAGCTCATACCTGTAATCCTAACACTCTGGAAGACCAAGGCAGGTGGATTACCTGAGCTCAGGAGTTTGAGGCCAGCCTGAGTAAGAGCAAAACCCTGTCTGTACTAAAAATGGGGGGAGCGGGGAGGGGCGCAGAACTAGCCAGGCGTTGTGGCAGGAACCTGTAGTTACAGCTACTTGGGAGACTGTGGCAAGAGGGTCACTCAAGCCCAAGAGTTTGAGGTTGCTGTGAACGAGGCTGAAGCCACTACACTATACCCAGGACACAGAATGAGACTCTATCTTTTTTAAATAAAAAAAAAGTTATCTCCAATTACTATTTATCTGCGAAAATAGATTTAAACAATATAGTAGAGGAGAAGGTATGAAATATGAAAAGATATGCAACAATTATGTAGGAAAACTGGAGAAATTTTGAACTTCTAGGAGGATATGTGAAATAATTATCTAGGAAAACTAGAAGTATTGAACTTGAAGGAGAATTGCCAGACAATACAAATAGTCCTTGTTAGATTAGTGTCACAGACTTAAACGGGGAACAGTCAAGAGGGCTGTTAAAAGTTTTTTTTCTCCATCCATGTTCAACAACCAGGGACAGGCACAGAGTAGACAGAGAGATAGATTTCCACCAGTTAGAATTTTGCCAGAAACAGAGAAATCAAGGAAGTGAAGACAGGGAGTAATCATAATGATGGACCATAGAATACCAGCAGGGTATGGACAGAGGAGATGATGGGAAGAGAAGGAGGGACTAAGCAAAGCTAACAGGGAGGATCAAGACTCGAAATAAGGGTACTAGACACAGGGAGGACAACAGGAGATAGGAAAGTGGGACTCTTGAAAATATGACTGAGGAAAGGACACAGGCACAGTTATTAATGAAGAGAATACACACAGGGTGTATCCATAAAATGTGTAGCCAAAGTAAGGTAAAAGATAAAATACTTATGGGAGAAGAAGTCAAGGAATTAAGACATCAGAGTTTGGGGGTAAAAATCATTTGAATGCATATTGAAAACACCAAGAACTACAGGAATAAAGTTTAAATGTGAATATCAGGAAGCTAAGTGCTAACAGCATGGAAGTATGAGGGAGGTCATCTTATAACCAAGGCACAAAATGGTAAAGTAACTTGTCCAGGTCATGCAGCTAGTGACTGATAGGGCTGGAATGGGGAATACTGAGGCAGTCTGGTTTTACTTTTTGCTGTCAGTTGAAAAATTAGTTACTATACTATACTTTTGATAAAGATCTTAAAGTTTTAAAAGAAAAAAGAAAAACTAAGTATATCTGCTATTATATAACTATCTAGTGAAGGAAAAAATATAAAATCAAAAGAACTATGAACCAGTATTTTAAATAAAATTTTCTGTTACTAAACATAAGAATTTATATATTTTGAAATTTTTATTCGTTCATTCAATTCAAAGACAATGCTTAATGTCACATGGATATGTAAATTCCTTTTAATAACTGCTCCACCACTGAGCAAATACTCTCTGGAAGAAAACAGTTTTCATTCCACAAAGTTTGTTGACTCCTTCCCCTGAGGAATTTACATTGTGAGGCAGTGATTCTCAAACTAAGAATCACTTTATACTCTTAAAATTCTGAGGACCCAAAGAGCTTTGCTTTGTGGGTAATATCAATCTAAATTTAGCATATTAAAAATTAAAACAAAAATTTTAAAACATCAAGAATATACAAGAAAATAATCCACTAATCATCAAAATAATGATGTCATCACATGTCATATGAAGCCTATGGAAAACTGTATAGTCATAGAAGAAAAAATGGAAAGGCAAAAAAAGCCTTTATATTACTATGAAACAGTTTTCATAGGGTTTAGACCCACTGGAATTATTGTCTAACTAAACAGATTGGGCAACTGTACAATTTTTGTCATATAGAAATTATAAATAAAATAATTTCAATTGTTGCAGGTAGTCTGCATCTCAGGTAAAGAGGATCTGGTGCTAATTATACCACATTCTAATAAAAACAGGAGAGGAAGAGAGGCAAAGGGGGGATATAAAATGTTTTTTGTGGCACAATGAGGAAAAAATAAGTAGACTCGTTTAAGTATCCCACTGTATTCCAGCCACTAACACAACCTAACAAAAGCCAATAAAGGAAGAAAGGGCAATTTCCCTACAGAGAGATATGAACTAATAGCCCAAGGTCTAGAATTAGTAAGTAGTAGAGCTATGATTGGAACCCAGATCAAAATGACCCCAAAATCTACACTCTTTCTGCTGAATCTCTGAGTTGAAAAAGACAAATAAAGATGGTCTTAAATTTTCCAGTATGTTTTTCTCCTCCTTCATTCTCGTTTCATGACATTTCCTAGCATAAGAAAGATCATCAAACTGATCAGTGGAAGTGATAAAATATCCTCTTAGTTTATGGTTTAGATCTTCTCTTTAAGTTCTCCTTCCCTATGGTTCTCACAGTATGATCTCAGAACCTATGCAGTAATGGGATCCAGCCAACACAGCCCAATGAGTCGGTCACTATTATGAAAAAATGGTGGCAAATTGATGTCACTAATGGGAACAGATGAGAAGAAAGAAGAAAAACAATAAACTGTCTTTCTTGGATGTACATGACTTGGATATACAATTATTGAGGTTTCTTTAGCTCTAATAAGAAATGCATCCCATGATTATCTCCACCACTGCCAACTCCCAATCCTAATAAAGAAAACATTCACACTCACCTTCTTTATCAGTAACTGACCAGGAATACTTCTGAAAAGGCTTACTAGATGGAAGGGGGTCCATCTCCAGCACTTTATAAATCTGGCCAAAGGCTGACAGTCTGAGTGCATGCTAAAGAATAAGACATTATATTTAATTAAATTCAACAGCCATTCATAAAGCCCTTATAACATCTAATTAAAAAGACATTCATTAAATGCTGATATTACAAGAGCAGCAGTCCCTAACAACATGCAAAAAAAAAAAAAAAAAAAAAATGGGTTCAAACAGAAAATAAGGTGATAAGCCCAGTCTTTTACCTGTGCACTGTGGGTAATCTCTTCTTTTTGCTGTATGGTCATATAGCTCAGAGCATCTGTTGGATCTCGCTCACAAGGATCATGAAGACCAGGACCCCCTTTGGAAAAGACAAAACACAAAAGTATAATTTAGAATTGAGTTTAGAATTCAGAAAACTAACGAGAGAGGGAGAACAAAGAGAAAAAGAAAAGGAACTGAGGAACTAAGTTAAAGGTCTGCTCAGCTAAGTAAAAAGGACACTCCCATTTTCAGTATATTAGCACTTACATGTGCTTATTTTATACTGAAGTTCTCTTGTATATCTAAGGCAAAATGGGTCTTATTCTGAGAATTTTAAAATACCATGATAAATCATACCAAATCTTTCAGGGGATTACACATAAGACTAAATTTAATTTTTCAGATTTAAAACCAAACTACAAACAGAATGAACTTCATATCTTATAAAGAAACATATGCAATTTCAAATTCAGAGTTTGAGGTAAAACATACTCATAGCAGGCACAGTGTCTTATTAGTATTCTTTATGTGAGTACGTATCAAATACAAATTATAATTAGTGCAAAGGAGTTTCATAGCACTTTTCCAACATTCAAACATTCTAATAGTTGCTAAAATTCCAGCAAAATAACTCCTGTGCATTTTTCTGTGCAAAGAACAAATTTAGCATATATTTAGAAAAATAAACAAAATGAGATTTTGCTGATTCTTCTGCCTCCAGAGTTTGGAACCCTTACCAGGCAGTAGTATTCCAGACGCCAAACACTCCATTACTCTTCTCAAGGCCTCCCCAGCACCCAATGGTCGATTACAAGTACCTATAGACTTTTCACATATAAGTTCTAGTGGCTAGAAGATATTAAATTACAAGTTAGTATGTGCACCAATATTAAAAGGATTCCAGTTAAACATGAACCAACATGTCTATCTACAAGGGACACCAAAGAGTGACAGACAATATAAGGATTACAGCCCACTTAACTTTTCCCCCCATGATTACCAACTTCTACCCTGGCAAGAGTTGCTTTTGTTTTTTTTCTTTTCCTTCCCTATCCATCCTCAGAAAGACACTTTTAAATTTAGCATTTTTGAGATAACATTTTCAAAAGATATTTCTGTAACAAAGGCTTTATTTTCAGTTACCCAGAAAAGATCAATAAAGAAACTATAGTCATCTAATTCATTTAATGAAGTCTTTACAAGCCTTCATAGAAGTTAGTAATAGCTAATAATTAGCCAATGCATAAACCAACCCCACCTATCTTTCACCTAACTTAGAAAGCACTCAAACCACAAATATCTCAATATAAGACTTCATTTCAGTCAGCCTACCAAGTATTACAATTAAAATAAACAAAGGGCCAGGCACAGTGGCTCACACTTGCAATCCCAATACTTCGGAGGCCAAGGCAGGTGGACTGCCTGAGCTCATAAGTTTGAGACCAGTCTGAGCCAGTAATGAGAGCTCATCTCTAAAAATAGCTAGGCATTGTGGCGGGCACCTATAGTCCCAGCCACTTGGGAGGCTAAGGCAAGAGAATCACTTAAGTCCAAGAGTTTGAGGTTGCTGTGTGCTAAGATGCCATGGTACTCTCCAAGGGTGACGAAGTGAGACTCTATCCCCCAAAAATAAAAATAATTAAAAAATAAACAAAAGACCAAATCTTTATATTCAATAAACTAAAAACTCATGATACTATTAATATATCAAAGTAATAATTGTTAGATTCATTTATAAATAATCAAAGTAATAACTGCTAGATTCATTTATAAATGACCTTTCACAGCTTTAAATTGTTTCATAATGCTTTTAAGTTGTAGTCTCAATTCGATCCGACATTACTTCCAAATTAAGTCAATTTTACAATGTATATTATAAATTATTTCCACAATTGCAGTAAGTATACTGTATGCCTGACCTTAATTACTATCATGAATTTATCTGTGTCTCCGTTTGAAGAGAAAATTACAGATAATTTCCACCATAATGGAAAGAGACACTGAAAGAGAAATGGGTCAGCCAAGGAGGCTTCTGTAGATAGCAGGTGAACAGAAAGTGAACCACTGGTATAGAATCAAGTGCATAAAACCCTTTTGCCAGAAAAAAATAAATCCTAAAGTTCTGTAACATGAATAAGATGAGGTAAAAAGGAAAAATTATATGAATAAAAGAATGCATGGTGGCTCACACATATAATCCTAGTACTTTGGGTGGCCATGGCAGGAGGATCTCTTAAGGTCAGGAGTTCCAAACCAACCTGAGCAAAAGCAAGATCCCTGTCTCAAGTAAAAATAGAAAATTTAGCCAAGCATGGTGGTGTAGTTCTATCTACTTGGGAGCCTGAGCCAGGCAGGAAAATTGCTTGAGACCAGGAGTTTAAGGTTGCTATGGGCTAGGCCGAGATCATGGCACTCTAGCCCGGGCAACAAAGCAAGGCTCTATCTCAAAACAAAAACAAAAATAAAAAACCAACAACAACTGTTTCTACAAAAAATAAAAAGGACTGGCCTTATATGATGGTGTACACGAGCACATGCAGACATATACACACACACACACACATAAAACATGCTTACTTTTTTTGCAAAAGGCAAAAATAGATAACAATGCCTTAGCAAACTCAGAAGATAGCCATTTTACAGTAACACATCATTTCTACAGAATTGCTTTTGCTACAGCTTCTGAATTTGCTTTTGGCCTTATGTATTTATTTATTTATTTAGACAGAATCTCCCTTTGTCGCCCCAGGTAGAGTGCTGTGACGTCATAGCTCACAGCAACCTCTACCTCTTGGGCTTAGGGGATTCTCTTTCCTCAGCCTCCCAAGTAGCTGGGACTACAGCCGCCCACCACAAAGCCCGGCTATTTTTTTTGTTGTTGCAGTTTGGCCAGGGTCGGGTTCGAATGCACCACCCTCAGTATATGGGGCTGGCACCCTACTCACTGAGCCATAGGCACCGCCCTTTGTAGCCATATTTAAATACTTACCCATCCTTTTAATGGTGCCCACGTGGGGACTCTGTTGCACAAATCACGCAGAATTCGGAGGACAATTACACATGATTTTAATCCGTTTGCCCTGGCCTAAAACAAACAAAATGATTCTAATAGCCCTATTGAAATCTATTCTTCATTTTAAGCACACTAATCATGAACAGGTTTTTTGAAATAAACAGTAATTAGTCATTTATCATTTATCAACCAAAACCAAAAATGAACTTATTAGAAGTAAAAACACTGTGGTTTAGAAAGGCAGATTTTTAAAATAAAAGGAACATAATATTAAAATTGCTTTTCTAGACTCATGGCAATCCCATTCCAGGCAACTATCTATCTTAACTTTAGTTTTTCTCACTCATGTTTGTATATTATAAGTGACCTCTTAAAATTCAGAATACTAAACCAAAATAATTACATGATTATAAAACATCATTAAATATATTAACAGAAGCTATATTACACTTTACCTAAATTAACTCATTTACCCAATAACAACCCTATGAGCCCTCATTTTATATAGTGAACAAAAACCAATAAATGGCAGATATTCCGAACAACACTTGCACAAAGCTACAATAACAGTAAGATACAACAAAGAGCCAACCTGAAACCATTTGGCATGTCGAAGAGACGCCAAGGCGTTTAAGCATTTCTGCCTGTCCAATAAGTCCAGAGGATCTTTCAATGAAACATTTTCTAATGGTAAAATGGGATAAAGAGAGAAAGATACAATTTGACAAAGGAGTTCCTATCAAATCACCAGGCAATAAAAAAAAATTTTAAGTGACAGTATCTGAGTGAACCCCCAGAAGTTTTTATGATTTGACTTTGTTGCTTAAAAAAAAAAACAAAAACCCTATATGCACTAAGATTATTTCAGGAAACAGCCATTAAAGCTATTTTGTGCACAAGCATAATGATAAAGAATTCATTCAATAAACAAATCAATGACCACTGCTGCTTACAATCTGGGATCTTATTTAATGTATAACATCACAGGGCACAAAGTAAACACACAGCACTTTTTCCTTTGGCAGGATGCTAAGAGGGGAAATCTGGAACTAATAGCAGTAACAATTTTTTGCAGAAGAAATTTTGATCATTGATCAGTGTTTAAGAAAAATTGGAGCTCTCTTACATACTAATCGTTTTGAGATATACTGAGAATATACAGAGTGTAGCAAATTTTTTTTTTCAAATTGAGCTCATTCAATAAGGTAAATGTTAACAGAAACTTTACCCCATGAATGAGAAACTCAAATGTCACCCAGGAGTCCTCTATTTCTTTTTCTTTTTTTTTTTTTTTCTTTTTGAGACAGAGCCTCAGGCTGTCCCCCTGGGTAGACTGCCTGCCATGTTATCACAACTCACAGCAACTTCCAACTCCTAGGTTCAAGGGAGTCTCCTTCCTCCACCTCCCAAGTAGCTGGGACCACAGGCGCCCACCACAACGCCCAGCTATTTTTTGGTTGCAGCCGTCATTGTTTGGTGGGCCCAGGCTGGATTTGAACCCTCCAGCTCAGGTGTATGTGGTTGGCGCCTTAGCCGCTTGAACCACAGGCGCAGAGCCCTCTATTTCCTTTTTAAAACAAAATTATTAAAACTACAAATGTAAATTACATTTAAGTATATTTCAAGTTTATAAATTTTTTTTAAAAGTAGCAAAAAATAGTATCTAATATTGTCTAATTATGGCTATTCAGCTTGCCTTAGCATTTTAACATTGGATTAAATGACCCAAAGCTGCAAAATTAAAAACTCAAAACATGTGATTAATGATAAATATCCATATTTGAGATGTCATGTGATACTAAATCTAAGTTTAGATAGCCAAATTTGTCTCCTCTAAGCTAGGGGGAAGTGAGTTTTTAATTTTTTGAAGACATGGTACATTATTTAAATGAATACAACATGCAAATGTTTCCTGAGGAAGAATGATTTGTCTAATCCAATTAAATCAGATTAAGAACTCTCTTTAATGTGCTCTACCCAGAAACATTTCTTTCAGTATTTCCATGATAGTAACAGACTTATTTAGCAGTGAGTTTGTTATGGGCCAACAGATGCAATACAATTATTTTTAAATGGGTGACAAGAGCACTAATACTTTTTAGTTTCGTCAGTTATCAGAGGAGTCCATCATGGCAAATTCAACGTTTATTCTAACTGATAAACTGTTATTAACTAAAACCGAAGACATAATTGCCAAAAGAAAACAAAACTATTAAAGGATGAATTATGGTTCTCTTTACTGGCTACACTACTGTGACTACTGAAGTGCTACACCCTTATTTTCTGACCAGGTGAGCCTACAGCAGGTATCTGCATTGTTTCCGATTAACAACTGCTATCAAAACCATAACACAGAGTCTCATTACCCCCTTTTTAATCATAAAATGAGAAACCTCAAAAAGGATTATTAACCTGGACTTAACAATTTATAAGTATAAAAAAATATACTACAGGTATTATTAACTAGCTCCTAGACTTGCCCGATTTTGTCTTTACGGTGATGCAAACATACAACTAACTTCTTTTAATGTCAAAATGTTTAACAATGGTTAGTACAAGTATCCGTGTTACGCTTATGTACCAGAAAAAACAAACTACCGTATATACTCGAGTATAAGCCGAGTTTTTTCGGCACAAAATTTGTGCCAAGTTCAGGTTTTTCGGCACAAAATTTGTGCCGAAAAACTCAGCTTATACTCCAGTATAAACGGTACTGTAAAAGTTAGACATGACCAGGTTAACTGACTGCTAAGAAATACAATTCAGATAAAAGTAGGAACCATGCTTATTTTTTTAAGACTTCAATTTTTAAATTAACAGTAAAGCAAGCTAAATTTTATTCTGTCATCTTACCAAGTAAGGATGTCAGGAAGAGGAAGACAATGGAGAAGGGAAGTAGGCAGAGGAAGCTTGGATAGGAAAAGACAAGGCATGCCAAGATTCTTTTTGTTCTTTCTAATACTTTCCTCCAGTAAATAACATCTTACAATGATTGTGACACAGACATTTTCAATAGGTGACAATGGCAAAAATATTTTGGTAAACTTTTTCATCTCAAAGGCAGATTATAACCACAAACTCTTATAATAAAAAAAAAAAGTCCAGAGACATCAGCTTGCTATACAGTCAACATCTGAAGAACAGATTTTTCTATAAAGAGATGAAAGGGAAAAGCAATGAATAGAAGACCTGCACCAGGTTTCCTTTTATATCACCATCAGAGTGGCCATGTTACTTCACAGACCCACAGAAAGTCAATCCAAAATGTTTCAATATTCACAAGGTAGTCAACAGCAGAGGACATAATTCATCTCATTTTATCTTCTACGTTTTTATATTAAAACAATATAAATTCATACGGCAGTACAGAACTCCTCACAAGCCTAACTTGCCTATTTCCTTAATACAATTTATAATATTCAGTTTTACATATTTTCATTCACAAAAAAAAAGGAAACCTTCATTTAATGTGGCAATCACAGAACTGCTGCTGGGAAAACACTGTTAATTCTGTTAGCAGTACCTCAAATTTAATTATTTCTAAACTTTAATGTAGGCATTTCGATTTCATGGGATTTTTCTGATTAAAAAAAAAATCTTGGAGTTCTTAATTAGAAACAATAGAACCGTGAGCCATTTCATTTCTTCCTAGATTGACCAATGAAACAAATAAGAGCAAGGATAGAGGATAAGGATACGGAAATGCCTAACCCCCACCGCCCTCCAAAAAACTTTAGAATTTTATTACGCAGCAATCTGGCATCAAGGCATGAAGACACATACAACATTCTGAACAACAGAAGCAGTGGAAAGAAGTCTGTTGTGCCTAGCCATGTTTACTTGGTTAGAGGTTGACCAAAATCAGTGACCAAAATCACACCATACCCCATGAAATGTTGGTCAATTTCTCTAACTAAATGCCTTACATGCAAGCTAACTTTCTACCCCTATTAACAAAAATACAAGCTCGAAGATGTGGCCAGCATAAAGACAAAATATGATTGTGTTAAGCAGGAGTTACATGTCTAGAACCTGGGGTCTTCAAAAGTATAATAATTAAGCTCAATATTGTGAGGGACTCCTCAATAATCTGGATATGAAGATGATGAGCCACTGAGTTCATTCTGACAGAATTTTCTAGTTTGTCTGGAAATATCCTTGCAATTTTCTTTCAATTTCTTTTTTTCTTTTTTTTTTTTTATAGAGACAGAGTCTCACTTTATGGCCCTTTGGTAGAGTGGCGTGGCATCACACAGCTCACAGCAACCTCCAGCTCCTGGGCTTACGCGATTCTCTTGCCTCAGCCTCCCGAGTAGCTGGGACTACAGGCGCCCACCACAACGCCCGGCTATTTTTTTGTTGCAGTTTGGCTGGGGCTGGGTTTGAACCTGCCACCCTCGGCATATGGGGCTGGTGCCCTACTCACTGAGCCACAGGTGCCGCCCTTCTTTCAATTTCTTGAAACTTTCTAGGGTGAAGACATTATGTCCCAAGCCACTGTCCACGTAAAACATTAGGACACAAGAATATGGACAGGTAAATACAAGAAGGTAGAGCAAACAGAGCCTGTTCTCTTAATTTATGTTGGTAATGTCACTCATGATGACTTTTCTTCAGTGGCAGTTGGCCACTAGAAAGATAATGGCTATAAGTTTGCTCTAGAGAGGGCAGATCTAGTAGCTGGGGAAGAGAGGAAAATAAAGCCTGCAACATTATGTAACCACAGTCATGATCTCTAGACTGTAAGAATTTACCTTCTTGGCTGGGCACAATGGCTCATGGTTGTAATCCTAGCACTCTAGAAGGCTGACACAGGGAGACTGCTTGAGCTCAGGAGTTTGAGATCAGCCTGAACAAGAGTGAGACCCTGTCTCTACTAAAAATAGAAAAATTAGCTAGCCATCATGGCAGACATCTGTAGCCCCAGGTACTAAAGAGGCCAAGGCAAGAGGATCTCTTGAACCCAAAAATTTGAGGTTGCTGTAAGCCATGATGCTGTAGCACTCTGGCCTGGGGCAACAGAGTAAGACTATCTCAAAAAAAAAAAAAAAAAAAAAAAAAAGAATCTATTCCCTTGACCCTAGCA
>CAUYPK010041092.1:0-31152 GCA_963574355.1 Loris lydekkerianus
GGGCCAAGGAAGGGGAAGGGAGGGGGGAGGTTTTGGTGGAGGGAGGGTAATGGGTGGGGCCACATCTATGGTGCATCTTAGAATGGGTACAGGCGATTGCACTAATGTACACAGCTATGATTTAACAATAAAAAAAAAAAAGAATTAAAATGGTAGGGAAAAAAAAAAAAAAAGACAAGAGTGCAACAAGAAATGTAACATCTATCTAAGTACTGTGCAAGTGCCCAGAAACAAAGATATTGATTCTTACTCTCATGCCTGGATCTGTGTGTCTGCAACTAAACTCAGAGGTCCTTGAGGTCAGAAGTCAGCTGTTATTCATCTTTGAATTTGTAAATTTAGTACTGTGTCTGACCCTTAGTTGACTCTCAAAAAACTTATTGATTGGAATCTTTTTAGTGATGAACACAGAAGGCTACAGTTTGTAAAACTTTAGTAAAGAGTACTTGGCAATCTTGATTAATTTTCTTATAACCCAATAGAGAAGCAAGGTTAGTGCAAAGTAATTCAGTTAAATGCCTAGTAAAGGGAATACAGGTAATATAAAGTTAATATGTGAGCAAAAATGATCCAGAAGTGATGTATTTTTGCATAAATACAATAAATCTTTTTAGTCATTTTTTTAGGGCAGGACTTCGCCTCCCCCCTCTTTATTATTTTATTTTATAGGCAATCCTGATACATGTTATCTAGATGAAAGCCAGTACTCAATGTAATAACTAATTAGGTGAGTCAGAATCACTTTCTCTCTTAAAAAATCAAAACAATCTGGATACCCTCAGATACTTTTGCTTAGCAGTCAAAAGCAGGCTTGTTTTCTTTTGTATATTTCTGTAAATTTTGTCTGCCCCAGTTTTTGAGCTGGATCTAGCTCATAAACACACACGACAGACTCAAGTTGCGTGTGTTTGTCAACATTGCTCAAACCTGTTAGGGCAACTCTCTGGGTTCTAACCACAAACCCTGAAGTAGCCACTGTCACCAGTAGCCTCACCAGGCACCCTTCAGAAGAAAGTTGAAATGCTTTGATCCTTACTCAGTATCTTGAATATCCTTAGTTATTTTTGCATTATTTACTCCTTAAGAGTCTTGAAACCAGAGTCACAGGTACTAGTAGTAAAGTTGTTAATGAAAACAGGCTGCTCAATCCCCTGATTGTAACGACCTGGCTGCTTAGATTGTCCAAATAAGCACCTGACTCATACTCTCTTCAGCTGTTTATGGCTCAAAATAATTGAAATTTGCACAAATTGAGTTGTGAAAATACTAGTCGCAGAGTGTTATATCACAACCTTAACTGCTCAGAACGATGAGATTTCTGAGAAGGTGCTGAAAAATCCAGTGACTGTACATTTCTGGTCTGAGATTCTGTTAGGAGCCCCGTTTTCAATGGTCTTAATTCTCCTTTTGAAGTTAAATCAGTTGCAGGCCAAACAAGGAAGAGAGCTCGCTCTTGTATATGCCTAGATTTCTTCCCTACTTCTCTGACCTCAGTGGGTACACACTTGTCCTGAGTCACTCTTGGTGTCCTTTACATAGAAAAAACAATTGTTTTACCCGCTTCACACATCCCCAAGAAAAGATATAGGTAACAAACATTTCTCACTATAGAACAGCCACACTCTTAGAAAAAAGAAAGATTTCATCTGGCTTAATAAATTTGGGGAGATTTTGAAATATCGTGATATTGACATCATCAAAAGTTACCTTTGTAGTGATAGTGGCTACAGTTATAGCAGTATTATTGATTTTTTCACAAAGCAAATAGGGTATAAGTGGATAATTCCTTCATGCTAAGGAAAATCTTGATGAAAAATTTAAGTTTAAAACGAAGTTTATAAAATCTTGAAGCTACCTTAATTTGAAAACTGCATATATTTTATTTGGAGCATTGTGCAAAGGATAAACCATTTAAGGTTTGACACCTTAAGGAGTTGCCCTATCTCCCTCAAACTTTTTGTTTATTCTCTGCATAGTGTCATTATAATCATCATCCCTTGTATTTGAAACTATAAAGTAGTATATTCATATTCTTAGACAAATGCTCATTTAATATTCATAAAAAGTCTGTTAACTAGATATTATCATCCTTATTTTTTGAAATGGGGAACTAAGACTTAAAAAGAGCATGCAGTTTATATAATATTACAGAGTGTTAAGCAGAGAAACAGGATTAGGGCATTCTATTTCTGACTTGTGTACATTTATTAAGGAGAACTTATCCAAAGCAAATAAAATTGCACAAGGGAAGAACAGGTAAATAGCACCAAACAAAATCACCCACTTTAACCTAGTTAACTCTCTGACATCTAAGGTGCCAAGACCATTTATTGCATCGTCACTATATATCTTTTAAGACTCTTCAGCTCTTTTTACCACAAAAAGCTATTTTACCCTTAGATTATTTTCTTTATGAACTTGAAATTTTCATTCTAGGGTAAGGAACTTTTAGATAATAATGTAATGTCCCAGGATGACGGAGAAATAGCATATTTGGAACCAAAGGTAAACATAAGAATGCAAAATTTGTGTCTTGAGGAATCACAGCATGATATTGTTGGAAGAAATTATTATACAGATATTATTTACCCAGTGTCACATACAATTCAATAGTGCTGGGGCTTCTAACCAGATCTCTTTCCACTTTTCTAGTATATAACAAAAATCTCAGTAGTATATTGAGTCCTCCCAACTTCAGGAGTTAAATTAAAAATACTCTTGCTCAGGTCAAGGTGCGATGAGAAAGTAAACCCTTCCAGGAGAAACAGGATTGGAGTTTCAGTTTGTTTGGGCCATATGAATCTGGAAGGACTAGTTTCTAGCTTCCACTTTTATAAGAAGTTATTCAAAAAAATAATAGTTCTTTACTATATGATTACCAATGTAAATAAGTTGTTTATGGAAAATGTCAATGCTCAAAAACATGGTCTTTAAGAAAAAGGGCTACTGCAACTATACAAAGAATAAGCTTGAGCTAACTGGCAATTAGTAATTGTATCCATCATCATATTTACATTTTTGTAATTAGGTGTAACTATTTGTGTAATGCGAGATCTAGTTTAATGCAGTCATTATTTTCAGTCAATAAATAATAAGCTTGAATTCCGCTGATGTTTGGAGCCCTAATCTCATTCCGTCAACAATTATTAAATACCCATTATTGGCAAGGAAGAGGGACTGTAAAAGCTCCCTGTCTTAAATAGGTTATAATGAAGTTGGATTAAGTGGCATAATAATATATAACCCAGTAAAAAATAATATTTGACAATGTATAAAGTAAGAATAGATGACAGTTGAGGTGACTGGCGTGAACTTCAGGAGCTCATCAAAGGGGGAGTTCCACATGAAATGAGGAAAGAAAGACTGTGACAACAATGTCACTCTTTTTTAAAACAAAAATGAAATCCAACAAATGCAGCAATGTTTTATACATAAGAATGAATCTTAAGATTTCAGTAAGAACTGGAATGTGGGCATACAATTTGTAGTTTCGTGTCATTTCTACCATTGCACTTTAAGTCTTATTAGTCACAAGCTTAGCAAAACCTTTAGCATTTTATTCTCTCAAGAATATTGGCCTCTCCACTTAGCTCTCAATATTATTTTGTGTCTCCAGGAAGAGATTGTTTTTCCTTCGGGACATTACACAGGTTTACAGAGAATATTTAAGGACCATAAAAATTCTGAATTAACATTTGAAACTGCCACTAATTCCTTCATGTCATATCCTCATTTTCTCCCCTTGAAAATGAGAGACATGAGCATTTTGAAACTAATAATACTCCTGCTGGCAGTTTTGTCATTTTCACGGACAACCATTAATTCAGTCACTTGTCTCTTCTTAGTGAAGGGAAACCTTCAGTGATAGCATACTGCTTGTTAATTATAACAATTCTTATAGGAAGGAACCTCTATCAAGGGTCTTTAATCAAAGACCCTTTGATTCATTTAATATTGAAGGTTATGGGAGCCCTAAGAGTTACAGGAGTCAAAATTACGAGAGTCATGGAGAGATCTCTAATGATCTCAGAATGATTGCTGGGAGAAGTTACTCTGGTATTAGTTGGGTGAATAGGCCCCTTATCAGAGAAAAAGCAGATTTCCTTTCAAACAGTAAAATTTCTAAGATCAACCATTATCTTTGTACACTTCTCTTCCATCTATATATGTATCAAAAAGCACAAGGTTCTGCACTAAGCACACAGATTTTGTGCTTAATAAAGGAGAGGGAATAGATAAAACACATAAATTAAGAGCACAGACTTGAAGTTAAGGCCCATTGCTGCCAGTAACCAGCCATAAATCACTGGGTAATTGATTGTGTAAGGAGGCAGAGCAGTGTGATTCAGTGGTAAGAGGACAGCCTTGGGGACTTGACTATCAGCATTCTATTCCAACTCCACTGCTTATTAGCTGAGACTTTGAGCAATTACTTAACCTCTCTCATGCCTTGTAATCTCATCTTAACATGGGGCTAATAATAAGACCCACACAGTAGGTTTTATTGCAGATTAAATGAGTTAATATAACTGGAATATCGACACATGGCCTGGCAAATAATAAGCATTGGTTAAGTGTTCATTATTATTGTTACCAGTTGATTTGACCTTCCCACCTTTTTCATATTTAATAAGATAGATGATATACTTCCCTCATAAGATTGGCATTACAATTAAAGGGAAAAAATACAGTTAGAATACCTAATGCAATGTTGGCACATACTGGGTAAATATATTTTATCTATAAATATTATTACTATCATATGTGGTATTGATTTTAGTAAATTATGATTTTTTACAAATACTACTGGTTGTCTAATATAACGGCGTTTCTCTTTAAGTAACATGCACATTAATGAGTTCATGGTGCTCTAAAGGTCATCGGCCTCTTTTTGTAACTAAACCTGGGTCATGGCTATCAGAGCTCCTTTTAGGAATTCTCTCTTCTGAGTGGCAAATCAGCCTAAACTGTTATTCAGGAGATTAAGTGTTCTTTAACACTTAAGTATACACTCTTGGGCTAGAAAAAAAGTTTAGAGTAATCTTAAAAGACTGTCCACACACGTGTTGCCTCTTTTTTTTTTTTTTTAAGGAAGACTCTCCTGGGTGATATCTTCATCAGGGAAATTTTAAAAAAACCATTACTTCATAGTGCAAATAGGAAAGGAAATAATCCAGCAAGAAAGAAAGTGGAACAATTGTTTTATAGGAAATACTGTCTGGATAAATCCAAGGGGAAAACTCCATTTTCCTTCAAAGGATGTTTTGATCCTGGCAAAAAATATTTCTAGAAATAGTTTTTTGATAACTGTATTTCTGTTGTCTCATTAGCCTTTAGCAGTAGATTGTCTGTATAGAAAAAAAAAAAAAAAATAGGAAAAGGCAAAGTAGAGCCTCCTGGGCTACTTTCTGAAGTGAAGGCCTAAGGGTTTTCCAGATATTCTGTCTCAAACAGCAAATACTGAAGTTCAGCCTCAGGAAATAATAACAAAAAAACCCCTAGATATTACCAGTGTAGCCATCTCATCTAAAGAATATACAATATTAACAGAACAAGGCAGAAGAAAACCACTTGTTCTAAAGGATTTTGGCTACTGAATGAGACATATATGAAACCAGATTGTCATCATAGCTTCCTGATAACTGAGGTCAGACAAAGAAATACAATGTATTTAAAATGTTTTAATACATTTTCTCTCTTGTTACATGTTTAAATGTATGTCTAATTCATTCAGAGGTTCTTGAACCAATGACAAATAATCACAGATTCTCTTTTTAAGTCCATGTAAATAGATTCATTGCTCTAAAAAATTTACTGTCTGAAAATGTTGGTAAGAAATTCTAGCATTCTACCAAGAATATAAATAAACTAGATTCTGGCATTGATCATTGAGGTATCTCTTCATGTCTGCTCCATCTATACTGAACCAATTGACTCTTAAAGTAGAGAATAACTATTCTTGCCAGTGAACTCTCTGGGCCTACATCACCTAGAAACTTATATGAGTATAAATATCAAATGTAACTTTTTCAGGTAATAAATTCACATCAGTATATTGACTACTAGTACCTTAATAGATGGAAAATTAGACTAGTGTTAATCTAGTGTTAAGATTAACTAGACTAGTGTTAAGATTGAGATTGGTCAAAACATTGAACTTCATTTAACATAGTCTGTTGGGTTTTAAAAAAAAGCAAACATTAATCTTCTGGATTAATTTAACGGGGCTATGAATTTATCTAGTTACTAAAACATACTTAGATCCAATTTCCCTTCCACTTTATGATAGAAATCAGAATGAGACAAACTTCTTAAATTAAGGAATCAAATGATGATATTCCAGCAGAAATCTTCTAAGGAAGTTTTTTAGAAAGTTAGACACATTCTAAAATGAAATGCTCAGGTGTAAAACTTGGGTAGATTCAACCCTAGAATTTTAATTCACATCATAAGCAGAATAGAATCTTACTTTCTTATTTCTTTGAGGTGACCCTGGGAAATTATAGCACTAAAATATTTATTTCCAACTGTCATCCCCAATCACAGACTCAGAGGTCCCTCTATAAATCCCAAGAGACACATTAAAAGGAGAACCTGTTGCCTCTTCCTTTGTACCGGCTGATACTGAATAGTGCAAAATATTATTACAACACAATATTGCACATTAAAATGGGGATATTTTAGTCGTTTTTTCTTTTCTCTCCGAACCTATAACTTTTCATGTCTCTTAAGTGAATTTGACATAAATAACACAGGAATGTTTACTGTATTTCATAACAAAGGGACTCAGATGACCAAACTTTATTAAAAGGAATGCATTAGCTTTCACAAACCAACATTCTTCCAATCACAAAGACATATGTAAATGTTGTCAGAGTTGTAGCTCATGACAGGCAGATACAAAGATCTGAGATCAAAGAAACTGTTTTTGTAGCTTTTTAATCACTCAATTAACAGCATGTTGTGATTCTTGGGGGGGGGGAGTCTTTGCTTGCCTTCTTCATTTCTCCATTTAAGAAGTCTTAGGGATCAACCATGACAGACTGAATAAAAGCACCCAACTAAATGTCAGACTGCACTCATCTGCATAGAACTGAGGGGAAATCACAAAAATTAATATTTTGAGAAGGGAAAACAGGGATGTTCTATCTTTTCAAGAATATAAAAGATAAGAATAATCCAAAAGAAGAACAAAACATGCAAAAACATTTTAAATGACTACTGAATCTTCTTAGATAAAGTGGAATGAAATTATTATGCAGCCTGCTTTAACTGTAAACATAGCTAATTAAAAATAAGAAGAATGATGTTGTTATTGCTATTTACCAAGCCTATTATTTAAGGGGGTGGGGTAATGTCTCTCTGTTGGAATACTTTGAGGGAAGGAATTATTTTTCATAGTCATGTTTGAATTCCAGCAACACTATAGGTGATCTAGTATACACCTAGTGTTCATTAAATGCAGTAGAACTTATGTAAGTTGACCACCCAAGGGACTGTAATAAACTGGAAAAAATATGGAGGTGGTCAACCTAAGAAATAGGCCTACTGTACTGATACATTCAGTACATGTTCAGTCATTAGATATTAGGAGGTGGTCAGGGTAGAAAGGCGTTCAGCCATGGAAGTTCTACCATCGGTTGGATTAAATAATGTTATTCATATAAATATTCTTTTAATATAATAATAGGTGCTTAGTTGCTTAGGTTTTTGAGTGACAGCAACATAAATAGCTACTAACCTTTCTTTAATACCATGTTCATCCATTGAACATCTGGGTCCTGCATTATAAATATCCTTGGATACTACTAGGATAAATCTGATTCCAAAGGTAGAATAGAACTTCCTTGGTCATCAAACCTATGATGCACTTTGTTCCTAATACATGGCTGCTCCAGTCTTACCCTTTCTAGTCATTGAAATATGGCAGAACTCCTTTTTGGTCTCCATCATAATAGGGCCTTTGCCATTTAAGGGAGAAAAAGAACTGCAGTAAATAATAAAGAATAGTCCCATTAGTCCATGTTATATGCAGATTGAGCCAAAGAAAGCAAGACAATAAATGATGGCCTGACGTTTAGCAAACACTCCAAGACGAATGAGACATCATGCTTGACTCAGTCTGGGGAGTGGACACACATGGAGCTCACGCTTGGTTTCTCAAGCATAACAGAGTCTTCTTTCTTATCTTTCTGGTTTTAAGGTGCCAAATAGCAGAAGATCCAACTCACCCTAGCAAAGGCCTCTTAGCCAAGAGAACGCCAAAAGCATTGCTGGCGCTCATCATTACCTTGGTCAAACGAGATTTCTCGGCTGTAAAAGTTTCATTGAGAAAATTTAAAAAGTATTTTCTTGAGACATATTCATGCAAACAGTAAGTTTTGGTAAATGTTGCACAGAAGAATGACTATTTTACATAGCTGAAAATTGCTGAGAAAAATGTTAATGTTCTCACAACCAAAAATATAATTGTATGAGGTAGCAGATATGTTAATTAGCTTGATTTAACTATTCCATAACATGTACATATATCAAAACACTACATTGTACCTCATAAATATATACAAAATTTATTTGTCAAAAAATTAACAAAAAAATACAAAATAATATTTGAGTTCTCCTCCCTCCAAAATAAAATAATATATCTTAACTGGCTTGATATATTAATTACAAACACTTAATATGTACCTTGGATGCATTTGCCACAGTGTTAATAATTATAGTATATCCACTCTTTTGCTTAATTCTAGTAACAATTGTGTAGGGTTACAAATGAGAAAAATGAGGCTTAGAGAAGGGTATCACGTTATTATACACATATCCTTAATAAGGATTATACACATATTCTTAATACATGATGGTTACATTTTTCATTTTAATTGGTTGACATCAAAATAATGTCTCTCAGATGGTGATACTGCCCCAGTTTCTCACTCCAATCCAATATCACAACACACACATGTATATATAGAACCTTTACTATTACTTTGTTACCTCTACAGTGATCACATTAAAAAAAGAAGAAAATCTAGTCAAGCCCTCATCGTTATTTTTAAAAGAAAACATATTTAGTGAACTGTGCTGCAATTCTTCTGATAAATAACCATCAATGACTCCCCCCTTGCTCAAGAGACAACTTGCTCTGTTTGGTATTCATGGTGCTTCATAATCTGCCCCCAGTATGGAACCTCTACTTTTTATGCATTTCATGCACCAGCCAAACTGTCCCCAAGTGACTTCTCGGCAGTTTCTCTCCTTGGGACTTTGCTTCCATGGTTTTCTCCATTTGAAACACTCTTCCTCTAATTCTAAAACTGGCCACTCAACCCATTTATCTTCTAAGACTGAGTTCAAATATCACTTTATTTAATACATAAAAGGACTTTAAAAACATTCAAATGCTATCTTCCTTAAGCCCTAGCACATTGTACCCCATGCTTACATTAATGTACACAGTTATGATTTAATAATAAAAAAAGATAAAGATAAGTGAAGTGAACACTACGTAAGTTAGTTATCGTGATCCCCACAGACAAAAACACAAAACTTCAAACCCCCAAAACTTAACTTACACTCAGTGTACAAATACTAAAAATCTAAGAAAAAAAAAAAAAAAAAAAAAAAATGAAGTCTGATTTGAGGCTTCTCTCTGTCCATGTAAGACATATATTATGTTAATCAATTCTTATAGGTATCATTGTAGTGTTCAAATAAACGTAAGTGTTCTTTAAAAAGTTCCATCCTTTTAGAATTTAATTGGCTATTTTTCTTCCTTTTTTTTCCTCTCAGGATTTTACCTAGAGTATACAAAAGGCTAAAACATCAGCAAATATAGATTTTTGTTCCCCACACCAAGTAGTTAAGACATTCTGGCAAATCATTAAAACTGTTTCTAGATATAGAAAATGGTATAACAATATTTGCCTCTAGGCTTCACTCTGTTGCATAAATAAAATTCATTAATTTATTCACTTTGACAGCACGTTTATGTATGTTGAACATTATGCTGTGATGAAACAAATATGATTGAAACACTGCATATTATTCAAGGACTCACAATATAATTATCAGTCGATATGAAAGCCTTTGAAAACTCTTAAATATTTCACATGTGTAAAGAATTATTAAAGGTGTATAATAAATTCTTACAATGCATACTTAACCTTTGAGGTCAATACTATAACAACCATATGCTATCCAACACTTTGTCCTTTAGAAAGGCTTCTGTAAGGGCTGGGTACAATAGCTCATGTCTATAATCCTAGCACTCTTAGTAGGCTGAGGCAGAAGGATTGCTTGAGCTCAGGAGTTCAAGACCAGCCTGAGTAAGAGCAAGAACCTATCTCTACTAAAAATAGTGAGGCGTTGTGGTGGGCACCTGTAGTCCTGGCTACTTGGCAGGCTAAGGCAGGAGGATCACCCCAACAGTTTGAGGTTGCCGTGAGTTAGGCTGATGCCACAGCACTCTAGCCTGGGCAACAGAGTGAGATTCTGTCTCCAAAACAAACAAACAAACAAACAAAAAATGACTCTTTTGTAAAGACTCTGTGAAACAAAACCCATTATTTATTAGCTGTGTTTGACACCACTTTCTTACGTTCTCATAAGTTCCCATAGTCCTAGTTTCACCAGTAAGCTTTCTCCAAAGATACAGTAAAAACATATCCTTAGTAGTCAACATACACACCTCTTGGGTTTTGTAAAATACTTACATCAGTATTTAATTATGACTAGAGTGATAGTTAAAATGCGATGGATCTTGACCCATCCATGATTTTCCTAGAGGATAGCTTATCATGGTAGGAAAGAAAGAATTCCTTAAAGTTTAGAATGGGCAAATGTTGGCATCTGACATCCCAAAGAGCTGTCAGTAAAGTACAGAGCTGTCAGAGCTGTTACAGTAAAGTAAAACTTAAAACTGTTCACTAGAGTCTTCATTCAGATTTAAGTGTTAGCATTACAGGTGAAGCTGATCAATCCCCTTTCTGATTATTAATTCAAGTTCATGGCCATTCTGGAGTATGTGCTTACACACATGTACTCCCAAGCTTATATTGACATGGTACTTTTTATTTCTTATCATAGTTGTACGGATGTTTCATTTTCATAGTAAATCGTTGAATGGCTCATCCAATGGAAGTTTACTCACCCAGTTTGCATTTTCTGTTCTTTTCCTCTTATGGTCCTTTCAAATCACAAATCCCTTCACAGCAGCTGGTATCCACAAGGGAAACATAGTTTAATTTCAATGTTGGAATAAAACCAAAACAAAAATGTTCTTATGATACCAAATCGGAGCCTACTCAAGGAAGTTCACATTATCAAAAATAAAAAAATAAAAATTGTACATTTAAAGGTTTACTCTGAATTTTTGAAAAATCTTTCAGAGTTTTTGACAGTACAAAAACACCTCATTGATTGTGCTTGCATTGGGCAGATACTGCATTTTTTACCAATTAAAGGTTTGTAGCAACCTTGTGTGGGTCACATCTACTGGTACCATTTTTTCCAACACGATGTGTTCACTTTGTATTTCTACGTCAAGTTTTGGGGGATTCTAGAAATATTGCAAGCCATTCCATTATTACTATCTGTCATGGTGATCTGTGATTGGCGATCTTTGACATTTACCATTGTAATTGTTTGGAGCACCAGGGACTGTGCTCATAAAGGAAGGTGAATTTAATCGGTCAATGTTGTGTGTGTTTTGACTGCTCCACTGACCAACATATCTCTCCTTCTCTCCTTGGGCCTCCCTAGTCTGTGAGATGTAACAATATTGAAATTAGGCTGATTAATAAACCCTACAAAGCATGTGGGTATTCAAGAGAAAGGAAGAGCCATGTCTCTCGCTATAAATCAAAATCTAGAAATGATTGAGCTTAGTGAGGAAAACACTCCAAAAGCCAAGAGGCCAAAAATCTTATGCTCTTGAGCCAGTTAGCCAAGCCGTGAATGCAAAAGAAAAGTTCTTGAAGGAAATCAAAAGTGTTAGTTTAGTGAACACACATTGATTTAAAAAAAAAATAAGCAGAACAGCCCTAGACCTTTTGCTGACATGGATGAAAAGTGTTCGAAGATCAACCCTGTCAGAATTCCTTAAGCCAATGCCTAATCCTGATCCAGAGCAAGCCTCTAATACTATTCAATTCTATGAAGGCTGAGAAACATGAGAAGGCTACAGAAAACAAGTTGGAAGCTAACAAGGGCTGATTCATGAGATTTAAGGAAAGAATATGTCTCTATAACATAAAAACTCAAGAAGGAGCAAGTGCTGATGGAGAAGCTGCAGCAAGTTATCAAGAAGATTGAGCCAAGATCATTGATAAGGTGGCTATATTAAACAGCAGATTTTCAGTGTAGGCAAAATGATGTTCTATTGGAAGATGACATCTCTTCATAGCTAGAGAAGAGAAATCGCTGCCTTGCATTAAAGCTTCAAATGATAGGCTGACTCTCTTCTTAGAGGCAAATGGAGATGGGGAATTTAGGTTGAAGTCATTGTTCCTTTACCATTTCAAAAATCCCAGAGCCCTTAAAAATTATGCTAAATCTACTCTGTGGTCTATAAATGGAACAAAAAGCCCAAAAGACAGCATGTCTGTTTATAGCACAGCTTGCTGAATATTTTAAGCCCACTTACTCCTCCCCCCAAAAAATCCTTTTCATATATCACTACTCATTGACAATGCTGTAAGTCACCCAATAGCTGTCATGGAGATGTACAGGAGATCAGTGCTGTTGTCATGCCTTGTGATGAAATATCAATTCTGCAGCCACTGGATCAAGGAGTAAGATGGAATTTTAAGGTTTGCTTTTCAGTAAGTATGTTTATAAAGCTATAACTGCTATAGATTGTAATTCCTCTGATAAGTCAGAGAAAAGTAAATAGAAAACTTTCATCATTTCAGACAACCTTAAAAACATTCAGGATTCATGGGATGCAGTCAAAATACTCATATTAATGGGCACAATGTGAGGGTATATGGCACACTTCTTGGGTGTAGGACACATCTACAAGAGGGACTTTACCTAACAAATGCAAAATTATAACCTAGCTGTTTATACCCTTATAGTAATCTGAAATTTTAAAAATTAAAAATAAATCAAGAGTTTGGAGTAAGTTGATTCCAACCCTCTCTGGTGATTTTGAGGAGTTCAAGAATTTCAGCAGGGGAAGTACTTTCAAACCTATGGTGGCAATAACAAGAGAACTAAAATCAGCAGTGAAACAACCTCATGAGAAAACGTGAACAAGTGAAGAGTTTCTTCCTATGGATGATCAAAGAAAGTGGTTTCTTGAGATGGAATCTACTCCTGGTGAAGCAGCTGTGAACATTGTAGAAATAACAACGAGAGATTTAGAATATTACATAAACTTAGTTGATAAAATAGTGGTAAGATTTAAGAAGACTTACTACCATTTTTTAAAAGATCTACTGTGGGCAAAATTCTATCAAACAGATCATATGCTATAGAAAAATATATTGTGAACAGAGGAATAAATTAATGTGGTAAACTTCACTGTTGTCTAATTTTAAGAAATTGCCACAGCCATGCCAATCTTCAGTAGACACCATCCTGATCAGTCAGAAACCGTCAGCACTGAGGCAAAACCTTACACCAGCAAACCAATTAGGACCCCCAGAAGGCTCAGATAACTATTAACATTTTCAATTATAAAGTATTTTTAATAAAGGCATATGCAGTTTTTTAGACAAGCTGCTGTTTCACACTTGATACCCTATAGCTCAAACATAATTTTTATAAGCATGGGGAAACAAAAAATATTTGTGTGTCTAGCTTCATTGTGATATCCACTTTATTGTGGTGATCTGGAACCAAACTGCCAATACCTCTGAGGTATGCTTGAATTAAAAATCATTTCAAACTCAGATATTAGCATAAAGAACCACAGAATATTAAAACAGAAAGATCCACAGGAATTGTTTCTGTTCAATCTCTGCACCTCAGAAATAGGGAAATGAACTCCACGGAGACAATTTGACTTGACCATGGTGACTCATCACCTTGGTGGCAAAGCCCAAGTTTCCTGTTGCTGTTAAACATCAAAGAAATGTTTTTTGTTTTGAGTTTTTTTTTTGGATGGAAGTGGAAGACATTATTCTTAGTAGAGCTTCACAAGAATGGAGAAGCATGAATCTTATGTACTCAATTTTGATATGAGGACAATTAATGACCTAGTACATGGTGGGGAGGGGTTGGGGGAAGCAGAGAACAGAGAGAAAATAAAGGAGGGAGGGAAGTAGGAGAAGGGAAGAGCAGAGAGAAGGAAGGAGGGAGGGGGTTGGGGTCTCACTATGTGACACACCTTTTGGGGACAAAACACAATTGTTAAGAGGGACTTTACCTAACAGAGAAATGTTTTAAGGCACAAATACACAAGGATAATATTGCAAGTCTTTCCTTCCAATCTGATCAACCTAAGGAGAAAGACTAACTTCACAGTAAGAGTCCAGGCAAACCACTTGACAGCTACCAAGCACGAGCCAAGCACTCAGAAAATCCAATCCGCTCTGGGAACCCTGCTCATCACAGGAACAGACACGTGCCGAGGAGGGGCCAATATCCAAGGAGACCTCTAAGATAAAAGATAGAGATACAAATAAACAAAAAGAAAAAAGCATCCTGGAAAAATTGGAGCTTATGTGAGGAGAAGGAACTTTAGTAAAAACTATAATTTTCATTTTGAGAGCAGTAATAAAAAGTATTACAGCCATAAAAGAAGAAGTGCTATAAAAAAATTTGAAGAACAAAAACGTGAAAGAGCAGAAGTGAGGAACACAATAGACAAATTGAAAAGAAAATAACAGGTTTAGAAAATGACAAAAGAAACAACAGCAAAAGCAAGACATGGAAAATGTGAGAAAAAATATTAAAAATTAGAGAATAAGGTCGGGAGGTCTAACATATAAGTGACAGGAATTCTAGAAAGAAAGAACGAAGGACACATAGGAGAGAACACTGATTATAAAATTCACTGGAGTATTTGTCCAGAGCTAAAGGCTATGAATTGATATACACAGAGAAATACAAGCACTCTGGAAATACAAGAACAAAAATCTTACAAGCTTCCATGGAAGAGAAAAATAAAACTAGATATCATAAGATTGGGATTCAGAATGGCTCAGCACACAATACTACAGCTAAAGAAAAGTGAAATTCTTAGCTAAACAATGAAAAATCTAAATTTTTAAATATAGCCTAGTTGAAAGTTAAATCTAAGGATGAAATGAAAACATTTCAGTTCACAAAATTATTCCATGAACCATTCTCTGAAAGCTTGGGATTTTATCCTCTGTCAATACAGGTTGCAGGTGACCTCACACAGGAGACAGTGAGGGGACTCGTCAGGATTGCAGTATGGGGTGATCCCAGGATGACAAGCGCAGGGCAGACATAAAGAAAACTCAGTTAGACTTAGGCAATGTGGCCTGAGAAACAGACATATAACTGTTGCTGTCACTAAGATACCTTTTGCTCAGGTCGTTCAGGCTCAGATTCCTGGCATCCTGGACCAAGCACTCCTTAAAGTCCTTGCTCATCCTTCTGGACTGTGCTGTCAACTGACATTCAACCCACTGTCCTGAAATTTCCGAAGAGCTGCAAGTGGGCCGCGGTGACCTTAGAATAAAAAACAAATGATCCTGCAATTATAAGAGGTGCTCAAACACAACTTGCATTTGTATTTTGTTATCAGTGTATGTTGAGTATTACAATTGTAGTATTGTTTTTGCCTTTCTTAAAATGCGTATTCATTTTTTGACACCCTCTGTATAAATACACCAGATAGCCAATATTTTGATTATTTTGCATATCTGCCAGGTGCCAGGCTATGAAGCTTTCTTTATCTCCCCCTGAGGCCTATATATTACCTTTACCACTAAATTCCCCCCAAAGAAACTCTTTCAACCTCAAAAGGAAGCTAAAAACAAGACAATGACCTGACTATTCTACCTACACTATTTACTGCATGGATCCCTTTGCTGATGACAGTGTAGCTTTTCTTACAGAATTGTTTGTATTTCTTCCCCAATTTCTATACGTATACATTTTCATATTCATCTTTATGTTAAGTAATTTTAAAACAAGGAGAAAATCACTTATACAAATGTGAAGTACTTAGCATAATGCCTAATGTATAGTAAGCTTTCAAAAAACACAAGTACAAGTGTTAGAATTTTATGTAGTCTGTGGATTTTTTGGATTTCTGTGAAAGCTCCTGTTTATCCACCCACCTCGATGCTTAAGGCAGACTGTTCCATGACTTTTTTCTCAGGGTTTCGAACTCCTTTGCAGACCTTCACTTTGTCAGTTCCTACTGTGTTTACATGAGGTCAAGTTCCCATAGGAAACCCCTTGTTCCCATAGTACCTGCAGTGGCTGTGTTTCCCCAAGCAATAAAATTGTGATGATGAGCTCTGAGGTTCCTTTCAAATCTGACAGTCTAAGAGTCTCTTGATTCCATTCTGTCTGACACTGTCTGATCAATCCATATCTCAGTGAGTAGCAAAGGGCAGATTCAGGTCCATTCATTCGTTTGCAGTAGACAACAGGGAAGTTTAGTCCACTGTGAGTTTTCGTGTCGCTTCCCAGAACACCAACAGAGAACTGAGTTCTCAGATTTCAAACATATAACCAATAAAAGGATTTACAATGACTGCATATGGATTAAGTAGATCCACAGCCTCAGCTGCATAATAGAATATATTTAGAACACATGTGCTTAGAATAAATAAGAAATAACAACTCCTTCTATTCATGTTTCTTAAGTATACAAAGATAAGGCTTCAGCTGAGTCCCCACCCCCACCTTCTTCTCATTAGTCCTCAATTATTGCAAAAGTATTTAGCTCGTATTTGAAAGAGAACAATATCTCAGAAACTACCCCAAGACAATAAATCAAGAAAGCTGGTTGGTTCACATTTTTATTCTTTTCTTTTTACTCTTGAGGTAAACCTCCCACAGAGAAAGTTATACCATGCAAGGGATTCAGCAGAATGAATGAAAATGCATTTTTGTCACCCATGAATTCCTTTCTGTGGCATAGTTCCAGTCCTGAAGAACAAAAGTGTGTGCGTGTGTGCGCGCATGCATGCGCGTATCTGTGTGTGTCTGTGGTTCCTCAACTTTATCATTGCAGCTGTTCAAACATTTATCATTTCATGTTACAAAATAAGGAACCCACTGAAGTGCAGAGAGATAGCATATTCTTCCATCAGTTTAGCTTTTGTTCTGGGATTTGAACAAAACAAAGTAAGAAGGTATGTGATTTTTACATAAACTGGTTTGGCTCCTTCAAATCAATTCCAAAATTATCCTTTCTTCGCAGACTTTTTCTGCTGAAAGTATTACCAATCCACATTTGCATACCATATTAAATCTAAAAGTTAGTATTGGCATGTTACTTTGCAGATGAGAAAATGCTTCATCTACATAAAATAGGGCAGCAGAATAGAGTAGGAAGACACCCTGGCTTTGTAGTCTGAGGATCCTTACCATCTGGGCTACAAACTGGGTGGGGAAGTAGGGAGAACAAAACTATTCTAAACTGCAAGTTTCTTCCAGAATTTCTGTGAAGCTTAGGTGAAATCAGGCATGGGAAGGTCATTTGTGAAAGGTCTGGAATGAGACAAATAAAAGGCACTAAATTCTAAAATATTCAGTCAATTTGCATTTTATAGATGAGGATGAGACATTAAATGGTTCACTCAAAATTAAATAAAGACATATCAAGACGAGAAATACAAAATCTTGGTCCTGACAGCAACTTTCCGTTCCATCTCTCTTGTCTGTCCTTCCTTCCTTTCCCCCATCTCTTCCTCTTCCTTTCCATTCTCTCCTCCCCCTCCCTCCCTTCATCCCTTCCTTCCCCCCTTCATTCCTTCCTTCCTCCCTCCCTCCCTCCCTTCCTTCCTTCCTTCGTTCTTTCCTCCCTCCCTCCCTCCCCCTTCCCCCTTCCCTTTCTCTCTCTCTACCTCTCTTTTCTTCTTTCTTCCCTAATGTGGACCAAGTTATTTTGTGTAGAAATGAAAAAGAATATTAAGAGAATGTGATTGGAATTAACTTTCTGGATTTAAATATGAGCTCTTTCCCTTACTAGCTTTGTGACTTTTGAGTATATTAATTTCTGTGCCTCAATTTTGTCGTTCTTAAAATCAGGGTAATATTAGCATCATATCATAAGTATTTTTTAAAGATTAAATGAATCAGCAATTGTAAATCACTTAGAATTGTGCATGGTACATGGGAAGCATTCAATACAAGTTAGCTATTTTTATTTTAAGAGTCTTATAGTGTCACTATGTTAATGAGATCTGTTATACAGGGCTAGCCATCATAAGTTGTAGAAACACCACTGATATCCTGGTATCCCTTGGAGGACTGGGGATAAAGTGGAGAATTATCTCTTCAGGATGATGCTAATTTCATTGTCAGACCCCATACAGGACCTTCTAAAAGAAGTTCCAGCTTCAAAATATGCAGTACCTTTCATTGATAGAAAGTTCACAGTACATGGAACAACCGTATTTGAAAAAAGGCCAGCTGTCCTAGAATATTTTATGTTGCTAACCTGAGTACCTGAGAATAGATAATGTGTAAACAAAACAAAACCCGTGTTCATGTATTTCTTACAGTTATGCATGCTGTGAAGTCAGAGGTTGAAGAGGCACATGTGCTGGGAGTCTTCCTGGTGGGGGGGCTCTTCAGAGTATCAAGGCAGAGCAGGGTGTCAGGTGACAAGGGGGTGAGGCTTCCTAAATTGGCTTTTATAATAGACCTACTGCCATGATAACCCAGTAATTCATTAACCCATTAATTTATGAATGGATTAAAAGGCTCTACCTCTAATACTGTTACATTGAGCATTAAGTTTCAGCATGAGTTTTGGAAGTGATATTCAAACCTTAGCACAGCATTACTTGTTCCTTTTTTAGTAGCCTGTAGGATCTTTGAAAGGATTAGGAATAACTAGGAAATATGTAAGATGAACTCTTTTCTATTCTTGGACAGACTTATTTGGAAGCATAATTAACAGAAGAATCATTTGATACAGTATGTTTATAGTAAATGCAAGTAAGTGCACAAGAAACACAAACCCCAGAATGTTTATGATGGGAGGGGAATTTAAAGTCACCTTCATCCCCATACCATCAAATAAGTTACTTTCCTCTCCAGCATTCCCTAGAAGCAATATCACAGTCATTATTTCATATTTTGAAAGACAAGAAAACTCTCACCGAAGATAATTTATCACCTGAGAGTTTAGATTTTTAAACAGTTTGTCTTTACTTTGAACACAATTTTGTTTCATAACTTTCATCTACAAGAATTAATTTCTACTTCAAAGAGAACAATAATATTCTATAAACAATAAGGACTAGGCAAAAGTACTAAGAAACTTAAGTTGTTGTTAGTAAGCATTCTAAAATAACCTATATTGGGGTATTGTGAAATGACTCTGACCATCATGGTCTTGAAATTAGACATCTCAAGCTTCTTGTTATTTTCTTATGGTTTTTGAACTAAGTATGGCTCATTCCTGCTCTCATTTTTTGCCAAGTACCATATAAGCAACTAGTGTTTCATCTTGGAACCCACCTCACATTTTGACTAGACAATCACATCCAACTATTTATTTATGAATGAAACGTTTGCTTCTAGTTTAACCCATTTGGCCTACATATTTACTACTTCTCACAATATTTCTGAGTAGTCGAGGCTTATTATCATATTCAAAAGTAAATTTTTATGACTTTGAAGGGTCTTGCTTCTCAGAGAAAGTTACAAGGTGACACTTCAGTAAGAAAGATGTCCTTAATACCAGAGCAGGCCGTATTCAGTCTTGACCCCAGAGGCATACTCCCATGCTTCTTAGTGTAGTAACTTTCCACTTCTCCTAAGGTATCTTTTGTCCCACTTTTTCTCAAGAGGAAACCACGGTTCATTTACTTTTAATTATTCTTATTTTCTAATTAATGTATTTATGACAAAAATAAATTGGCTTCATACTACATATTTTTATATATGGTGCTACCATATGTTCATCAAATACTTAGTCAAAAGGCCTCAGAGATGTGGCCACAGAGTTATTGTACAATGTAATTTTCTGGAAAAAAAAAAAAAAGTCAACCAAACTTTGACTTTTCAATTGTCTTCTTTTTATACTTTCCAAGTGTATAGCATTCATCTACCCTTTTTCAGTTAATTTCTTACTATGATGATATGTGGTCAGCAAATCGGATCTTCATTATTTTTACTTTTTTTAAAATTCATTGAAATTTTATAAATATTTCAAGGACATACAAAAATATGCACCCTTTTTATTGGCTCTATCTTCTAATTTAGAAATTCAGTCTTCAGCTGTATTCATTCTGCTATTTTAGCCCCTCTATTTTTTGTTTGTGCAATCATATTTTTATTTTTGAAGTCTGATTTGTCTTTTCAAAAGAGTCTGCTTATTTTATGAATGCAGTGTCCTTAAGAAATTTTTTTTAAAAGACATTAATTGTACCTCACTTTCTCCTGATTTCTAAATTAAGATCTGGTGTTTAGTTATTTGAGTTTTCTGATGTACCACTTTCTTAGACAGTTGTTCATATTTGAAATGCTGATTGGTAAATATTGCAAGCAAAGGAAAAATTTTTCACTCTACCATAAATCTTTATAGTCGTGAAAGTGAAGGCAGTTCTGAGGGAAGTTCTACTCAGTAGTTTATACCTATAAGCATTGCCATGTCTTCACTTAAAGTCTACAACCAACACAGCTGTGGTTGCATCCACAGGTGGAAGAACCCTGGAGACAAAGCCATCATACCAATGATGTTCGAGCAAAAAGATAAAGGGCTCTAGTTTTCTCCTGATATTGCTGAGTCACTGAATAAACATTCTTTGAGTTGGTCTGATCTATGAACTTTTTTATTAGTCAATATAGTATTTTTTGTGAAGATGCTTTTAAACTTTTATGTTGACCGTGAACTAAGTTTTCTGTAATTACAGCGGTCATTCAAACAGAAATACCCCCTCCTGTGATTCATCTCCCCAAAATTCATCAGAGCTATCATTGAAAATCATACATCGGATCATACCACTCTCCTGCTTAAAATTCTCCAGTGGCTTCCCATCTTCTTAGAATGAGATCCAAACTATTATTCTGGATTATAAAAACTTACATGACCTGGGCCATGTTACCCTCTATTACCTACTTTCTTACTCTCACCCCCACTTACTTGTTTCAGATCGTCAAACACTCCCAGCCCCTGTATTTCTCCTCTATCTCTCAGGAATGTTTCTCTCCATATAACTAAACAGTTGATCCCTTCTCCTTCACTGGTCAGTAAAGATATCAGTTTTTCAGAGAGTGCTTCCACAACTACCCATATCAGCAGTCACTAAGTAATTTTCCATTGCAATAAATTATCTCCTATTGACATGGAATGCATTTATCATAATAAGATATATTTCTTCTTTAAAATCAGTATTTATGCTTTATGCCTAGAATGGCATATGATAAATCTTAAACAAATAGTTGTTGGATTAAATGATTGAATCTACCATTTGTTATTCAGAAATTCTTTATTGCTCTGATCAACTGGTGATACTCTAATTACACTGCTATGGACGTATTTTTATAACCATTACATCATTTCAGTACACTTTGGGACAGAGGGGTAGATAAATGTGTATATTCAGTAGAATTATTTTATCACTTGAGAATATTAAGGGGGTACAGACATTTTAGTTACATGGATACCTTACATAATCCTTAAATCCTTTTAGTTTACCCATCACCAGAATAATGTTCATGGTGCCTGACAGGTAAGTTTTTAACTCTTCATTCCCTCGCACTGTTGTACATTCTTGGTTTCCACTGTCCTTTGCATCTCTTTGCGTCCATGTGTGCCCATTGTTTAGATCCCAATTATTACTGAATACATGTATTGTTTGTTTTCCCATTTCTGAAATACTTTGCTTAGAATAATGGTCTCCAGCTCAATCTAAATTGCTGCAAAAGCCATTATTTTATTCTTTTTTATGGCTGGTATACTCCATGGTGTGTGTGTGTGTGTATATATATATATATATGTATATATATATATATATATACCACATTTTCTTTATGCACTTAGGTTGATAACACGTGTTTCACAATTGTGAATTGTGTTGCAATAAACACACAAGTGTAGCTGTCTTTTTGGTAAAATGACTTCTTTTCCTTTAGGTAGATAAACAGCAAGGGGATTTCTGGGTCCAATGGTAGGTGTACATTTATTTCCTGGAGGAATCTCTATACTGTTTTCCATAAAGATTGTACTAATTTGGAGTCTCACCAATAGTGAATAAGTATTTCTTTCTCTCTGCATACAAACTAGCATCTATTGCTTTTGTTTTTGACTTTTTAATAATAGCCATTCTGACAGGGCTAGGTGGTATCTTATTGTGGCTTTAATTTGCATTTCCCTGATAATTAGTGAATCATCAATGGTAAATATTTGGCATATGTTTGTTGGCCATTCATCCAGCTTCTTTTGAAAAATTGTTTATGTATTTTGTCCAATTATTAGTGGGATTGGTTGGGGGTTTTTCTTGCTGATTTGGGGTTTTTTTTTTAAATAGATTTTGGACATTAGCCCCTTATGAGATGTATACTTTGTGAATATTTTCTCCCAACCTACAGGTTGTCTAAAAATATGGAACACTTCACAATGGATAGCATTTTTATAGGAATTGGAGACAATTTACTGACATGCAATCATCTTTTTCTTTGAGCTTTTTAGTAATACAAATACTACTGTTCATCTACCAAACTGATAAGACTCATTTTACACTTCCCAAATTTTCATAGTCTCAATTACTGAATGAAAACAGAGAGCCTAAAAGGAACTTACTCATGAAGCACACGTGAAAGTGCCCTTTAAGTCCTTCCTACCTTCGAGTTATTAACCTACTTTAAATAGATATTAAAAATGGCAGTTTCAAAAGCCAAGGTATTAGCCAGAAGAAAAATGTGTTGGTGAGAATGCAAATCGATCCTCAAGTTTTCTTACCTGAGACATAGGATTGTAGTTCAGTGATTCCCAGATTTTACGTGAAATAGACCACAAAGAATTAACTTTTTATTTTTCCCAATTAACATATTTATTAATATTATGACTATTGTTTTAAAATAAAGAACATTTTGACATTGAAGATTGCCAAGAATATACTCAGAATAAAGAACATTTTTTAAAATGAAATACTTTTTATCTTTATGAAAAATGTATGTTATTCTTCTTCCTTTTCTCATTTTGTCAAGGGCCAGTAGAAAACTTATCACTAGTCCTAGGTATTCTAGGCTTAGCAAAACAATTTTGGGGATGTAAAATCTGAAATTGTTATCTTAAGGCTCAACCCCACATCTTGTGAACTTGAATGAATTTTTTAACCTCCTAGAAATCTAGTTATTTTAAGGCTTTTTCTGGTTATGTAGGTAGAGAAGTTGAAGATCAAATGAAATAGTAATACTTGAGAATACTTAGCAAGCTATACATATCTCCCTAATTCATTCAATAAATATTTAACTTGAGTAATTTATATTTTGACAATTTGATAACAATCATCCCTCTGTCACCAGCTGGATTCTGGTCAATCTGAGCTGAATACGTGTACATTTTCATTATCATGTTTCTCATTTATATCCTTAGTATCTCCTTAACATGTGGATTCCTCCCACTAAAACCTCTCTAACCTAGCCTGCTCATACATGCATAGTGAAGAAGGTTTATAATTTAAGTGGTATCTCTAATTGTCACAGTGTTAGGGGTCTTAAGTGGAGGCCAATAATTTGAGAGAGAAGATGGTAACTAAGGCTCAAGGTGTGGTGAGAAGACTCCCCACGTGAATTTACTTATAAATCAGATTATGAATTTGATGTAAGGTATGAGAGAGAAAGATGAAGGATGACTCTAGCCTTTTTCACATGAGAAACTATAAGTTTCTATAAACTGAGATGAGAAAACTAAGTTTTAGAGGAAAGATCAGCAGTTTATTTTAGAACATGTTAAGTTAGACTTGTAATGTAGGCATTTGGATGTAAGAATTTGAAGTATATGGGAGAGATGCAGCCTGGAGATATAAATATTGGAATCATTGGCCTATAGATGGTTTTAAAAGTCATGAGGATGGAGGATATCAACAAAGAAATGAGGCAGAAAGAGAAGAAAATAGGTATAACATCTGATCCCTGGGCATGCTCCTATTCCAACCCCACAGAGAAGTGGAAAGTAAAGAAAACTGAGAAGTAATCACTGATGTCAGCAGAGTCAAGGAGGGAATGATGCTGAAAGCCAAGTAAAAAGTTCTTCAGAAACATGAGGTCAGAACATCTCCTCCTGTCCTTTGCAATTCAGGCAGGTTGAACTTCAGTATCCACTCAGCCATACTAAGTATAAAACCAATCACTTGACACTGAGTTGCCAGGAATTAAAATGAAAATGTAAAGCTGACAAATCACACATATGCACATGAAAACAAATTAAAATTCAGAAATGTTCCCTGGGCCATCTAGACTTTAAATGTAAGCACTCCAAGGCACATAAAGAGAGGCGAGAATTGAAATGCAGCATGGTGCTGGTTTTCACACAGGCACAGTGGCACACTCACCAGAGAAAGCATCCTGGGTCCATGAGAAGAGTCAGTGGATCAGCTAAATGACTGTTTAGAGATCTGGAAATCTAATTCATGCTTTGTCACCAGTCTAATTGGGTAGTATGTCAGTCGGGTGAACCAAGTCTCAAGGAGCTTAGCAATGTGTCACATTATAAATCAACTTAAGAAGGGATTTGCAGATGTATTCAAATGTTAAAGTAATATTTTGCTTTCCTAAAGGAACTTTTCCCATTCACAAAGACCTGCTTATGCTGCCTTTTAATGGTGATCACCTGTCATCATTAATAGGTTCTGATTTTCAGAACCTCAATTTATTCCAAACTGTTAGGGAACATACTGATTAAATGATATAAGGCAGCCATAAAACCATAAATTAATTACAACACCAATGTTAACAGTGAGGGGGGAGAGAAGAAAATCTAGGGCAAACACCCACCACATTTCAACAACTCTTTTTCAGAATTCAGTGTCAGTTCCAGCCAAATCTTGCCCCAAAGCATGAAGCTAGATCTTAGTTTTCATTGTTTGTCCTGGTGCTGTCTGACCATTACTGACACATCTTACCTTCATACCTTAACTGTCCTCAAGTTAAAGATTCATTATCAACTTCACTCAGTGCTGACTGGCAACGCCCTCCAGTGGCCATGTAATAAAGAAAACAATCTGTAAAGGTCCCAATTTTAGGATGAACTATGAAATTGGAAGAGCTAACAGATACCAAGACACTGCTGACAGGGTGTTTTAGAACTCACCAGTTTGCTTTTCTTTTATCTTTGTTTCTTTGGATGACCTATCTTTTCTGACAACCTTTCCAAACATTCTTTCCTGACATTACTTCTAAGCATATAAATCTGTATCTTATGTCAATGCCATCTTCATATAGATTTAGAAAGAATTTATGGCATAATAGGCAAGCAAAGGCCAACAATTTGTGTGCTGTTTTAAGCTTGCATGGATCCTAGAACAAAGCAGAAGATTATTTGAAGACGTTTTTAATCCTTAAAAATAAATGCAAAATCAGTATCCACAGCATTCTTTTCCAAAAATATGTTGCCTAGTGACCAAATTGAATCAATTGTCAATTGATCTAGAGAGGATCTCAATAGCTGGTCTGTTTGACTACCCTTTATGAGGAATAATAATGAAAAGCTTATGAGACTATCTATCAGAGGAAAGAAGAGTGTGGTAAGAAGGAATTAGAGAGCAGGAGTGGAATGAGAGACAGGAAATAATTATGTTAAAAACACAAGAACATGGTAGAAAGATTCAATCCAATTTGTTGAAAAATGATTATTGTTATGTAAGACACAATAAAAAAGAAGATGGAAATGTATATCAAGTGTAAGGGAATACATTTATATTTTCAGGCCTCATATATATTAAGGTGTTTACTTGTTGTGTAGAGAACAATCCAATGAGGAAACAAACATTAGTTTCTTTCTCCTATTAAGTCAAGTAAAGTTAAGGAATTTGAGTCAAATAAAGTTAAGGAATTTGACCAAAGTAACAGATGGTCTGCTTCCAGGATCTATTCTCTTAGGCCAGAAAAAAAAAAAAAAAAAAGGAAAAGAAAGAAAGAAAGAAGAGAAAATTAAAAGGCAGATGGGAATATAGAAGTTTGGAAATAAGTAGTTAGGACATTTTTAAAACTTTAATATACTCATCTATATTAGTCATCTCAGCTGCCATAGCGATTCACCACAGACCGGGTGGCTTAAACTGAAATTTATTTTCTCACTGTTCTGAAGAGTAGTCAAACCAGATCAAGATGCCAGCTGATTCTGTTCTTGGTGAGGGCTCTCTCCCTAGCCTGTATATAGCTGCGTCCTCCTCACATGGCATGTCTCTCATGGCAAGCTGAGAAAGACGCTCCAATATCACCTCTTCTCCTAAGGACAACAGTTTAGCTGGATTAGGACCCACCCTTATCTCATCTAACCTTAATTACCTCCTCCAAGGCCCCATCTCTAAAAACAGTCACATTTGGGATTAAGATTTCAAGTTATGCTTTCAGATTCAATTCAGATCATAGCATATTTTACCCTTTCTAACTGAAATAAAAAGCTAAAAGAGATGTTAGCAAAAGAGGATCAAACCTTAGATCAAAGCTTCAGGAAAATGGTCCTGTGGAAACAGGCTTCTGACAGGACAATCGGAAAATTCTAAGAACTAGACTGCAACTTAATCTGAACAGAGTATTTTTTTTTTTCTTGAGACAAAGTTTCACTATGTTGCCCTTTTTATGTGGTGTCACAGCTCACAGCAACCTCAAACTCTTGGGTTTAAGCAATTCTCTTGCCTCAGCCTCCCAAGTAGCTGGGACTACAGGTGCCTGCCACAATGCCTGGCTATTTTTTTGTTGCAGTTGTCATTGTTGTTTAGCAGGCCCGGGCCAGGTTTGAACCCGCCTATCTCGGTGTATGTGGCTGGTGCCCTTACCACAGGCACCAAGCCCAAACAGAGTATTTTAGCACACCTCACAAGTTTAAACTATTCATTTTCACTCCAATATAATCCTTTTTCAGGGACAGTTGTTATCATTTGGGTCTCCCTAAAATAGACACTGGGACAAAAATTCAAGTGATCTTTGAAAACACTGGTAGGAAAGTCCTAAGGCAGTCGGAAATTAAAACAGGAAATAGAAGGACCTAGTGAAAGGTGTATTATGACGTCAGTTACCACTGTGGGTAACTGGACTAAATCATGCTGGGAAGCTCTTACCCTTTACTGGAACAATGTTGGTGATTGTTACCAAAAGCTTGACCCTTGTCTCCGAAGTCACATCAGAAGAAGAATGAGGACAAGTAGTTTGAAGAGAAAAAAAAAGTTAATTAATTTGCCATCAAATTAGGAGCTGTGAGACTCACATCTTAAAGTACCAATGTCCTGCTTCTTAGTAGAAGTAACAAAGCTTTTAATGGGGATGGTTTGTATTAATCCAATCTTTAGCTAAGACAATCTCCTCACTTCAACTAATTTCCCCTTTAGCTAAAACAATCTCCTGACCTCTACCCAGACAATTCCTTTGAGCCCCAGTGATACAAAGAATAAAGGACATTTCCCTGCCCTGTCAACCACTGGATGCAGGTTTTAATTCCCCAAAAGAATTAGATATGTTTTAGAGAGACACAAAACCCTTTTTCAGGTTTTGTAATGGAGGCTATTCCCACTTATACTTATTTTACTAAGGGAGAGGAAGCTGGAGTATTGATTAATCTATCACCTTTCCATATGTCATTAGTTGAGGGCTGTTTCTGGGGAGTAACTGCAGTGCTTCTTCTGAGTGTAGACCCAGGATGCTCTCACGGTTCGAAAAAAATCTTCAGGCAAACAGTTGCATATGTTCACATTAAGTTTTAATGTAATACCATTTTTTTTCTAAACTGTTATCACCACAGAGATGTCCAAACTATTTCCGAGTTTTGTTTCTCTATCCTTAAAATGTCTGGAATCCAGCCCATTTCAACATCCATACTCTTACTCCACCAGGCATATCACCACCTTCTGCCTGGACTATTGCACATGTTTCCAGCTGGCCTTCTTCCCTCCAGTGTATTCTGTGCTTTCCTCCAGTGTATTCTGCACATGAAGATTTGGTATTTTTTAAATGTAATTGTGATCATGACATATCCCTGCTTAAAACACTGTAATTTTCCTTAATGTCCTCTGGATAAATTCCAAAGTTGTTAGCATACTTTGGACTTAGGATGGTTCAGAAGGTTTATTTCAAGTATCAGCTTGTCCTACACACATGTACATACATCAGTACCACCTGAAATTTTCCCTGCAATCTTCCATCATGGTTGATAAACCTGTTCTTGGTCTAGGAAGTGAATCTCTGTAACTTTTTCATGTCTCCCACTCCTCATGCAAAGTATCTCAAGAGAAAGAGGGACAGATAAAACAGATATATCCTTCCCTGGATGACCTAAGCCTAGAATATTAGTTATTTCAACTTATAGTATAGTGTCATTGTTTCTTGTGATGATGGTACCCCCTTCTACGCTTTCAAGGTTACTTGACTCCAAGACCAAAAATGAATTTCCAATCTGTTCTTTGTTTATATCTGAGGGAAGTTTCTGTAGAATCTTCCCAGATGATGAACCACTGGGGGGGTTACATTTTAAAGGGCAGTCACTGCCCTCATTTGGAAAAATATTTTAAACTGAATTACATGGGGAAAAAATAGTTGGAATTAGGAAGATTATGAGTTAGTCCCACAAAAACAAAATCCCAGTCCCAGATTCTCCATTCTGGCTCTACGCTGGGACTGGATTGTCTCCTATGAGACTATTTGCAGTGGATGTCTCGGGATCAGCTGGAACACAGCATGGTCCTGTTGTAACAAAAACATACTCCTCTGCAAGGAACACGTTACAGAGATTGCAGTTTGGATTTGAGTATTTCACAAAAGTGAAAATGACCCACATGCGCCAATATTAAAGAGTATTCTTAAATGCTAAGCAGCAGGAATTAGGAGCAGAGAAACACATTTTTTTCCTGTCTCAACGCTCAACAAAAGCATGTTACAAATGATCTAGCCCTTGTATTTAATTCCTTACCCACTTTCCTTTCTTTCTTCTTTCTTCCTTTTTGAAAAATGTTTCAGGCATAATGATTTCTGTAAATGCAACAGCTCCTAGTACACCAAAAATTACTGATATTCACTGCAAGAAAGTTCTGAAAATTATCTTTGCAACTATAGTTTCTGCAATAAATTTCACTGCTATGCTGAACACCTGAGATGTCCCTGTTCTTATGCTAGAAGTATCCACTTGCAAAAGAATTGTGATTCGATTTCATACAATTGTATTTACGGCACGCAAGAAGATCCTTAGCAAATTGCCTAAGAATCAATACGTTTCAGGCATCCACCATGAGGTAGAGCTACACAAATTTTTTTTTCAAGCTGTTTTCAACACAGCCTATATCAGAAAGATATGGGGTAAACCATACAATGTGTTTTTCCTGTTCCAAGTCTTTTTGCTTCTCTTGGTTGCTCCTTGATAATTCTAGTAGATGCTCTCAGTAATGGTGATAGCTTGCCAGATTTCAGGTATTCTTTCAATTTTCTTGGTTTTCCCTGTACCTTCCTTCCTCAAACTCAGGAATGCCACAATAGAAAGTTGTGCAGGTCAGAATTTAAGTAAGTTTTTCTTCCTTGTTATGATAAAACAAACAAACAAACAAAAAACCTCCTAGGAGAGTGGTGCCTGTGGCTCAAGGAGTAGGGCACCGGTCCCATATACTGGGGGTGGTGGGTTCAAGCCCGGCCCCCAGCCAAAACAGGGAAAAAAAAAAAAAAAAATATATATATATATATATATATATATAAAGATTTTAGTTTAAATTTATGGACTAAAAATTAGTCCAGAGAGCTAAAGCGGTCCCTGCCTATACATTGGTCATGCAAATGAGTTGTTGAGACTGGATCTCAAGGGGAAAATGTTAGCAGGATTTTCTAGTTCAGCCTACTACCCAAGACCAGATGAGCCAAAGGGGAAGGGTAAGCCCGAGTCCAGGGTGCATGGAGGGACTAAAAGTACATGATACCTCCTACATTTCCACATCAGAACGCTGCAGCCAGTCACATGCAGGGTTTCATCTGGAGAACTGTAGAATAAATGGGGTAGGTAGGACATCATGTAAAGGAGATCCTGGCAGCTGGGAAATCTGCCAGGAGAATGATTACACTGTGGATTCTAAGACTGACCTGCAGAGGGAGGGTAATTGGTGGGACCACACATACAGTGTATCTTACAAGGACACATGTGAAATTTACTAAATGTAGAATACAAATGTCTTCACACAATAACCAAGAAAATGTGGTGAAGGCTATGTTAACCTGTTTGATGAAAATATTTCAAATTGTATATAAAACCAGTACATTGTACCCCACGATTGCATTAATGTACATAGCTATTATTTAATAAAAAAAATTTTTTTTTTAAATATAGCATCACCCAGACAAGTCTCAAGACTCATGAATATCAAAATCTGAAGTGATTATAGAGACCATATAATCTAGTGGTTTCAAACTAGGTTGGGAGGTTATGGCTTCACAGACTTTACTGAGAGAGAGGGCTAAGTGAGTAGGGCTCTGGCACTTTCTTCAGTTCAACTAAGGTAATAATTATATTTATATATATTTATCTATTTGTTTTATGTTTATATATTCACATATTTATATTTATTTATTTTATATGTTTTTGATAAGGTAGATAATACTACAGAAAGGTAGCATGCTTCTAAGTTCAGTTTGCAGACTAACTCCCTTCAGAAGAATAGTACCTACATACTCGAGTATAAGCCTACCCGAGTATAAGCCGACCCCCTCAATTTTACCCTAAAAACTGGGAAAACTTAGTGACTCGAGTATAAGCCGAGGTGGAAAATGCAGCAGCCACTGGTAAATTTCAAAAATAAAAATATATACCCTAAACAATTACAATAATTGAGGAATCAGTAGGTTAAATGCTTTTCA